>JAFBJW010000102.1:2133906-2386286 GCA_016785235.1 Pseudorhombus dupliciocellatus
CGTCAGAACAAGCAGCAGGTCAGGACTCACATTTAGTAGGCCCTTGGTAGATAGCAGGATAGAAGATGAGTCATTCACACATTCTGCGTCGGCCTCCGCGGCACTGGGACGCGCTCTAAAACGGCCTCCTGTGTTGCATTAGCGCGGCAGATATTGTCTACAGCTCAGAGGTCTCAGGTTGGAATGGGCTTTTATTGTTTCTGGACGCTAGGTGGATGTTGAATTCACATGCCCTCAGAAGCTGTCAACACTGAGTGGACTGACCTTTAAGGAAGGAAGCTGGCTTATTTTTTTAAAAGCCCAGAGGTTTCTGTGGGCCATGGCTTCGTATGTGTGTCTGTGGGAGTTAGTGCCAATGTGCCAGCAAGAAATATACATATACGACAACTGCATAAATCATGTCTTTAAAAGGTCAGCAGCTGGATGCCAGCGTGACCCCTCGGTCCTGGAAAATTCAGAAAATTCCTACCTGCTCTGTCGTGTAAATCTGACTCATCAGTTCCCCGACCATACCTGTCTATCAGTCCCACATATATATCTGTCCTTCCTTCCAGCTGACTGTCTGTACTTGTCAGCTAACGGCGGCCCGCTTGTCCTCCTGTCTCTCTCCCTCTTCTCTCCTCCTTTCACATGCGCACACAAAAGCGCTCCCTCTGCGTCAAGTTCAGGCCGAGGTTTTGACACGAGTCAGTGAACAACACAGAGGTTCTCATGCTGAAAGCTGATAAGGAGGCCTTCCTCCCCGCTGCCAGCTCCTTCCTCCTCCCATGCGATGAAAGCCAGTGTGTATTTGCGGGCCTGTGTGTACCGAGCAGCTGGGAAAGGTAAGTGGGAGGATGAGGAGGGTGGTGCAGGCCTTCGCCCTGGCCTTTGTTCCCTGATCTGACTCCTGCGGCAATCGCTGCTGATGTTAAACACCTCCACCAACTCACAAAAGAAGCCCCCCCCTTCTCGTCCTCCTTCACCTCGCCCTTTAGTTTGATTTACTACTCAAGGGAAATAACATTAACTGGTCCGTGCCCCCCCCTCCTGCTCTTTGTTCACAGGTTTGTTTACTATTCCCTGTATGGAAAACCCTTCAGGAATGTTGAGGAAGTGGGTGTTTCCTCCAGGAGCTCGAGTTTTTAATGGGGCTGGGTAGAACAAGAGATGGGGGAGGACGGAGGTGGCTTTCCAATATCGCACATTGCTTCAGGTGGTTGGGCAGACAGACGGGCAACCAGGAAGGCTGTGTGTGTGTGTGTGTGTGTGTGTGTGGATTTAGTTTCAGATTACCTGAGGCAGCATTAATTAAGGAGGCAAACACTCAGTCCACACCTGCAGTGAAAAGGCAAGATGGATCCTCCTCTGCCAACTTTAGGAAAAAAAAAGAAAAAAGAGATCAACTTAGATTAGAAGTCTAACACATTATTATCATTACAGTGCATCATGTTTACTGCTGCTGTTGTGTGGCAGTCACCTTTGACCCCATGCTATTAGCAGCCAGGACACACCTCTGTGATTAGACCCACACACCTGTGGTCACCTGCAGCCCTCGGCGGTGACCTCTGACCTCCAGGGCTTCGGTAGCAGCATATAAATCTCTGCCGTCGTCGTTTAAAGCTGTTTATGTTCAAGTGATTATGAGAGAGCGGCTCAGAGGAGGAAAACATGACGGCAGCCCCAGCGAGCGGAGGCCTATAATACCATCAGTTCCTGGCACCTGCACAGGAAAGAAATGAAGTGTACGAGCTGTTTGCAAATACTGGGGGTCACAACCTTTCCACCGTAACCAGTACTTTGGTGGATGATGCTCTCACGCCCGCTGTCACCCCCCCACCACCCCCCACCCCTCCACACACACACACACACGCACACACACATGCCCTGTGAAAGGGGGCTGAATCATCTGTGTTAATGAGGGCCTTAGATTTCCATGCCGCTCTCATTCTGACTGTGTCTGCGTCTGCGTTGACCACTAAAGAGTCCCAGCTGCCCACAGAAATGCCTGCGAGGGGATGCCTGCCTGCTCATTCCATGGGCGCGTGCTCGTGTGCGTATGACCAGAATGAAAAGTACATTGTGTACCTCTAATTTTTTCTCCTGTGTCTCCCAGCTGGCAGATCCAGAGGCCTCCTGGACGGACATCTGAAATAAGCCTGGTTTAAAATGATTTGCTTGGAATGATAATCCCACAATTCGGACTGCGTGTACAAAACACAGACACTTCTGTGTGATGTCACCAGTCACCTGACATGAACCGCATTATCCCGACTGAACGAAACAAATGCTTCTCCAGCAGTTCAGGTCTGTTTTGAATCCTATTCAGCTCATCCTTCTCCATTTACGTCCCCGCAGTTCCACTCCCGTGTGCGCGTGGACGCGCGTACCTGGTGCAGACGGGGGCGGGGGTCAGATATGCGTGTCAGCATGTCCTGTCTATCTTTGCGGGCGATGATCTGATCTCAGGTGTGTGACTGAAGATTGCGTCTGCGGAATCCGGCCCCCCATCTTCCAATCTGTCCATCTCTCAGCACTCTTGTCGCAGCGGAGGAGAGTCCCACCCCTCTGCAGCGGCCGATCACAGGACTCCTTTTCTGTTTTATGGAAACAGGCCTGTCACACTGGTATGTGGCCCATCTGTTAACACTCAGCGCACGAGCGTGGCTACCAAACAGTGTTTACGGTCGCTACTTATACAGAACCTTGTTTTTATCTCCAGCAGCACGACTTGCATTTAACATAATGTGTAATCGTTTCAATGAGAGCACATATACAAACATGAAGAGGATCTGAAATTACAAAAAAAATGCAGAAATTGAGATTGGAACTGACTGAACCGATACCTTTGAATGTAATTTCCTCATTATTTCCCTGAGTCAAAGTGGTTAGTTAACCACTGAATGGTAGTTCTTATATTAGAGGGAAAGTTGTCTCAGCTTCAGAAGTTTATTTATCAGTAGTGACTCCACCCCCCATTAAGCCACACACATTATTATTAGATCCAGTCCTATATGTATAATAATGATAACAATAATAATGGCTCACATTTATATAGGTCATATCCCACCTCTCCACAGAATGGCACAGAAATAATTTAAGATAAATTTAATCTGTGATTTAGACCAACACTTAGTTACAAATGGTCAAATCAAATCCTATTTCACATCAGGTCAGCTAACACAGACCATCGAGGCATCAGGATGAAGACAAAAATAAAATCATGCAGAAATACCAAGGCAGGCAATGATTGACATTCTTTCCAAGCCTTTTTAAGCCTGACTGTTTCTGATTACCACTATCCAAATTCCAGCTCTTTTACGCACCACTCAGACAGCTCTGAGTAAACCAGGCTAGCATGTAAACATAAATCTAGCACGTCTCTGCAGAAGACAGCCGTACACAACCACAGCAAAGTGTCCAAAGCTTTTTTATTGCGCCAAACCAAACTCTGAAGGGAGGAGGCTTCGGTGTAGCACCCGATTTTGGATGAGAGATGTCACCTTTAATAATGAGCAGGCGCAGCTCAGAGAGGGGAACCGCTGCATGGACCCTGTACCGTGGTCGGCCTCGTACAGGAGACGTGATGGAGGACATTTCAAACTATATCCTTTATTAATACATGGATTAGTGATGGGTAGGATTGTTATCCAAGAATAAAATAAGTCGACAAACACACCAGCAGGTTTCTAATCTAATTTAATTTCTAATTGAACCTGGGTATAATGGGTTTGCAACAGAATGTGAAATGGTCTGAAAGGCAGGAAGACAGAAGGCTAATATTTATATCTCCATGTCTGCCTCCTGTCTTTGCCTTCTCAACTCTACGTTTTCAGTCATGGGTGCAAATGCCCCAGCTGACCCAACATGTCCTCCCACCGGCTCCCACAATGCAGCAGTGGTGCCAGGGGAAGTGCAGTTTGGGTTGGTGCTTGTCTCATTGTGTTTCCAGCATGTCACATCCACAATGGCATGAAAGATGACTTGCTGCGGGACACGGGCGAGGGAGGAAACCGAAGCAGCTGGAGCGCACTGGGCCGAGCGGGTTTTCCATTTGCAGAGAGTAAAATATTTCACTTTTGTCTGGCTGTATCATAACAATAACAACAAGTACGCAGCCTTTGTCACAATGCTTTTCCTCGATCCCGAGTCACGCCGCCACTGCCTTCCTCCATTCACAGTGCGTCCTTGCTTTCTGCTTACGTCACAATGATTAAGGCCCTTCCTGCTATTTGGAGAAATAATGATGTGATAGCATCAGCGATAAGCAGACGGGGGGGCTGGAGCACAAGACCACAGACTGAGCTGACTTTTCCTAGGATTACATTATTTTCATAAAGCTATACATCGAATTAAAAACGTGATAAATAAATAAATAAACCCTGCATGACTGAGCCACAAATATCTTCAGTCTGAACACACGACTCGTTATCCAACTACCATGACACACTACACCCCTCGAATCTCAGTTTTATAATGTCACAGGCTGTTGTTTTTGAGGATTGATTGATTCAGAGGCTGTTTTTATGGGTAGGTGAGTCACCCTTGTTTTGTCAGCCACAGGCCTGTTCATGTCTCAGAACGTCAGTTGGTAACCAGTAAAGTCAGTTATGAGGCGTGCACATGAAGTGACAGTTACGCCGGCAACACGTATTGTGCGCAGAATTTTACCACTGCAAATTGTTGAAATGGATGAAAGGTAGAGTTACATTTATACTCAGTTCATATCAGCCATTGGAGTCACAACCCACCAATATAATCAGGCTGCATAGATCCAAGCCCAGTGTGGTGAAGACTATAAATGATGCTTTTATCCACAGCAACTTCCAATTAGTGAATTCAGCATCTATCTAGTCAACACTTTGTGGCATGGCCCAGCCTTGTGTCTCGTGTCGACTCCATTTGAGAGCCATGTCCTCTCCGTCGTAATGTTAACTTGTGCCACGGGCTCAGGAGTGAGTTCCAGCATTACACAACCTGCCTTCATCTCCATCCACACCCTCAGCACAGCGCTCTAAAACAGGTTTTTCCACTTTTGTCAACATCTTCAAAAGCAGCGACGACTGGCCAACTGTTCAGCTCAGGCTGCGTGTTGGAACCAGTTGCAGCCACTCACAGAATAATGGAGTAACGACCCTGAGCATCATAACAAGGAATAATAATTAAGCCTGCACTCCTGACTAACGTAGGAGTTTACGTTTCACCCTCCATCTGAAGTTTTTAATTGGTACTTGTTGAAGCGTCTGCTGTGTTTTCCCTGCTTATACACATCACAGTTAACCACACAGCTGTGTTTATCATCTTGTTCCTATTAAAGTTAATGCTTCTTCCTCTTATTATTATGTCATGGTACTGCCAGCTATTTGCTGTGATTCAGACATGTTATAATATCCAATAATGCAAACTAATAAAGTCTTAGAACCCTCCTGCCTCCAAACATCAACAACATCAACGCTTGTTTTCACTAAAGTGATGTGAAGTATCACAGGGATTTTCAAACCACCTGTGACCCCTCGGGAGTACAAAACTGAAAACAACCAATCTTATGATGAGTGGGTCTGCTGCATCATGCTGCCAAAGTTCGGAATCAATGAATCACTGCTAATTTAATAGAAGGTGGTAAGTCATCTTACTCTGCGGAGATAATCTGTGAGTCACTACAGTTATAAAGTGAGAAGTGATTGATGGGCGTGCAACAGCTAGCGCCACAGCAAAATCAAGTCAGCCTCGAGGCACACACACACACACACAGATTTATAGCCGTGGTCCTGGAGGCATGAATTACTTGCTGTCTCCTTTAAGATGTGGCCACTCACCCAGAAAATAATGACCCTTGGAGCGGCAGTCAATCACCACTGGCCAAAGAACATTCAGTCCCCTGGAAAGCTGCGGATACATGAGAGGACTCCCATTATCTGAGTTCCCCATAGGACGTGTCCTTATGATTAGTCCCCGGGAGTACACTTACATATGTGTTAGAAAACTTTGGTTATTGTATTACAAGTATAAACAAAGTGTAAAGGGTTTGGTTGTGGTGGCAAAGATAAGGCTGATTCTACACACGTCCTCTATTAAACTATTTCCCACGAAGCTGGTTCAAGTGTCCCCATTGTGGGAGAAATTCTCATCTTAAAAGCTCAGTGTGAATTGTTTATGTAAAAAAATAAATTAATAAAAACAATTCATATATTTCCTTTTTATCACTGAGTTGATCAGTCAGGTAAAATGCCTGACACCTTGTTGTTCTGCACCCATAGCCGCCATTTACACACAGGCATTCCTTTCCACTAGGTCAACCTGTCAATTGGCTGCCGGTTCAAATCCCTACATATGTAGTTGTGATTGTGTAGTGTGACTGTTTGATCCACCCCATTCAAAAGCCGCCCTGAGGGTACTGCTGTAAATAAGAAGTGGGCTCACGTCTCCCAATCCTACCCTTCAGTCTAAAGTACTGTACACTAGAGCCCAACGCTTTACGTTTAGGGGTGACATCACTTAAACAACAACAACACAAAAGAGACTTCACATAGACCATCCATACGTATAATTATCTTGAGATACCAGTTCACCTCATCTGCCAGGACATGACTGTGAGCCTGTGGTGTCCCATAAGCCAAAATAAACCTTCCCTGATTGTTTGCAGATCAACCAGACTGATTAAGCGAGGACAAATCCAGTCTTGTATTAATAGTCCATGCTTGGGGCAGGCCGGGTCTTGTTTGACCTCACCTACAGCAGAGTTCAGCAGTTGTGTACTCTGGCTGCTGTTCTTTAGAAGTAGGGATTTCCTTTCTGCTTTAACCGAGAACAAAGCTGTTTGAATGTTGCATAACAGGCATCACAATCAACCAATATTTGTTTAAACTATCCCACACACAGAAAGTGCGTACAACCAGTCGTTATCTTGCAGGTGAACAAAGTTGTGAGGAGTAGTTTTTACAACGCTGGTACAGTTACGGGTGCCGACCCTAACCCAAATCTGTAGCCTTAGCTCCTGGACTGGAGGAGTGGTGCTGCCTTATGCCTTTATTTTATTTATTTTGATATGGACATGTTGTGTTGTGTTACAAGGCCAGTGAATAGAGCTCGAAGCTCTCTTGGTTTGGTGATTTCCAGTTGATAGTCATAGCCCTGCTGTTTGTCATGATTAACCAACAGTGACAGTTTTTTCAACTCCCAATATCTTGTTAAGCTCTTCTTACAGCCTCAGTGTAGCCTGGCTGTGTTATTGGCATCTCTTGTTCCCCTCTGGCTTCTTCCCACAGTTGCTCCGTCTCAAACGCTAACTGAAAACATCACAGGATTGGCAGAATGTGTTAACCTACAGCGTTTTACATGCAGCTTCTCAGTGAGCCCGAACACACTGCATTAGAGAGACAGTTTTCAAGCTACGCCAACACCAGCAGACTGTGTGCATCTGCCCTGCTGCCTGTGCATACGGCTGCAGGGTGCAGAGTCATGACCGCGCATGTGGAGACCTACTTTGCCAGCGGTGACAGAATCTGTCAGCGTTCACCCAAACCCAGAAGGAGATAGAATCAGTCATTGCAGGTCGAACCTGGAGTGAGACAGGCGACTCCCTCACCCTCTGCTCGGAGCCCGGCTCCGTTTACAATGAGCAGGGAAAGTTCTCAGCACTTTTCAGCCGCTCAACCACTGAATTTCCATAAATAGACCTTTTGTATTATCACCGTCATTACCATCATCATCATCATCACATTTGTGTGAATTGATGCTGAAAGTGGTTCAGGTCGCGAGTGATACGGTAATATATATATATATATACACACACACCATTTTTGAGTTAGTAAATGTATTTCCATAAACGGTATATTTAAAGTTGATTAGTCATGTTCCATTGTGGAGGTGTGTGTCCTAGCCTTGCATGCCACTGTCTATGTGTGTGTGTGTTACCAGCAGCTCAGTGGTGTATGGCTAAAGGCCCGGCCATGAGAGGCAGCAGCATGACATCAGAGGACAAACTGTACTCATAACAATGTTCGTTTCCAGCCTCCTTGGCCCTGTCTCCTCAGCGTTGGCCCTTCACCTCCAATCAGCCTCCTGCATCCTCGCCATGATCACTTTCAGGGGGTGGGCTGCCCAATTACATTGTCCCCATGGCCCTGACCTCTGCAAACTATCGATTTCACACTGATTTTCTTATCATTTCCCCTGGCACCTCTGTCTTTGTCCCTCTGTTTCCATTTCTCTCCATCTACACCCTCCTCTCTTCCTTTTCTCTTCCTCTCTCTCCCCCGCGTCATGAGCGATGACTGTTTCTGTCGGCAGGTGGAAGGGCACGATGGGGACTTGTTCCCAGTGACACTGCACATTTCCCCCCCGTCCCTTCCTTTCCTCTGACAGTCTATTCTTGGTTGATGACTCTGCATCCTCAGCAGTTTAGACTGTAGGCGTTGGTCTCCCAAGGCTTTACGCTAATTGTTGTTCCATTTCCCCATCACTACATCACTGCATCTGAATGTGTGACTGATTGCGTTTGTGTGCATGCCTTGGTCTCCCTCGGATCGTGGTCTTACAATCAGTTCAGTGTATTTGCAGTGCCGTTGTACACACTCACTTGCTTGAGTATACTTTTTGATTTTAATTTGTGTATTTACGTGTGCGGGTGTGACTTATCGCTCTGGCATCCCTCGGTTTAGGAAAGCCTGGCATGATTGTGGGTGTTCCACAGCAAGTGTTATGTAATTAGACCTAGGTCTATGGATGCTGCAGATGTCTGTCTGTGTGTCAGTGTGTGTGGGTGTTCATGTGTTATGGTTAGCTCTCCATCCCCACGACATCTGCTCTCTATTATGTTTTAGTGGATGTCAGATAAGAACATGACAAATGAATGCAGAATGCCTGGGAGATGCCACAGCAGCCCCACTGGGGGAGCTAGAGAATCACTGAAGAGACGCTAACTGCTCTATTTTTCCATCCCTGCTTCCTCCTCTTCCCACCAGGGGCCCAAGAAACCTAGCCAAACAAAGTTTGACGATAATTTTTATGATTTGTGTTGGCCCTGCCTCTGTGCCAGATGGGTGGGATTTGCCACATAGAACAATACAGTGGGTGCCAGAACTATTAGACCATTGTTTGAAGGTATTTGAAAGCCAGTTTGTTGAACTCTTCTATAGCTGGCAACTTGACTTGACACTATTACAGCAGTTTTAATGGCATAAACTTTGTTTAACCTGCTGGCACTCCAGCAGGTTAAAATACAGCAAATGTTCCACAATTACTTGACCTGGGTCTCTTACTCTTTCTGTCTGTTCCAGGTTTGATTATTTTTCTTATCTCGTTTTTCTTATATCTTCCTCCATTTCATTGTCATATCTTAATCATAGCTTTCTTTGAATCAGAGTTGTATACATCGCTTTGGATCAGTGTGGTAGCACAGTTGATGTACTGTGTTAGTTTACCAACTTTTCCAGTGTTTTATTTCTATCAGGTGTTTGATTATTGTAGTTATGTTAGTACATATTTGGGTTATTTATCCAAATGAAAATCAAACACTTTCCTCATGTCAAAATTGAAACATATCCACTCTTTGCACATGGAATTCAAAATAACAAATTGTAATTACTTCAGGCAATCACTTCTGTAACACCTTGAAGCTGGTAAAAGTATTTTGGAAACAATCCTAAATTTGACAGGAAACAAATACAAGTGTAACATACATTAGAGGCTGTAGAGTCTGACAGTTGTGCAGCATAATTTTGAACTAAATGTTACCATGATGAAAGATCTTTGGTCAAACGAGAATTCAGAGTATTACAATAGTGATGATGAGAGTGGAAAAACAACGGCTAATTTGTTGGAACTGTAGTTTGGCAAAATTTCCTCAATGAAAAAAGACAGAACTGACTTCAGATATTTCTCAATCCTCAACCGGGAAAAACAAATTACCGCCAGGTCCCTGGGAGCCAGAGTTTCAATTTAAGCACAGATGTAACATTTCCATGGGGTAATTTGGGGGAAAAGACAAGAACATCAGTTTTGATTGTAATGTTCTCCCTGAGCAATTATATAAAATAGCCAAATCAAAAACTTCCTCAGGTTACACAAATGCATAAAATTGGACATCTCTGTGTGCAGAGCAGAAATAAGACACAGCCAAACTGTGGGATAAGGCTCATGTAATGATCCATACAGGATCCATGATGGAGCCTTGAGGAGCTCCACAGGTCTGACAACCACGACACTTCTCACCATTTACATTACATATAATTTCCCAAGGCATCTTCTAATTATCCATGAGGGACAATACAGCATTCATTACCAAGGACACTTCATCATGCCAATGGGAAAGACTCGGATCCAACCGACCAAAAGGAGGTAAACCAGTGAAGAGTTAGAACAGGTATCTTATATTTCACTCACTTTATATTTATAAAAAGACATAGCTTTCAACACTATTGGACTGCAGCAAAATGCTGACACTGCGCTCTTCCCCTGATGGAAAAGATAAATGTCCGACCATTACTTCTTACTTAGATTCACCTCCCTCTGTTCTTTTCTTGCCTCTCCTGGATCACGTCTCATTTTTCCAGATGGTCTTTTCACACTCAATTGATTTGCATGGACAGCAGGAAGTCAAGCCTGTTTGGGACACTGGGACATGAATGTATCCCCATTGGATGCAGATCCACCCACTGGAAATTAACTGGAACTCTTTGGGATCTTCCAGGCTAACACTGCCAAACTCTCCACCAAGCCAACAAAATGAGTTATGGTGTTAACCTTGATTTTATTGCCTTTTAGTATGCTTCTCCACTCACTTTTTCTGTTTTTTATTTTCTGTCACATCCAAACTTCATTTCCAAATGTGACTCAATTTAATCTTTACCTGTCTTGACCAGCATTTGATTCAGTGTGAGGTATTTTTAATCTCATGTATGGGGTATTATATTGCAGTCATAAAAATGTGTCAGAAATCAAATTCCCTCACACCACCACCCAACCAGAGTCTGTTTCTCATTGCCGCTCTCTGTTGGAGAGCCAGTATGCGTCAGAAGCTCCCTGTGGCCTCTTCAAATAAAGACAGTTATACACATGACTTAAACAAAGTGCTATTGCAGTAATCATCTTCCTCTGATACAAATCAGGCGCATTGGTTTGACTCCTGTCCCTTGTTAAGACCCCTCTTTGAGACTATCAGACTGGGGTCCTGGACACAACTGGTTTATGGCTGCAACATTTGAACTGCAACAGGGATCCCACAGGTCTTTAGAAGACCGACCTTCTCCCGGCAGGGTTGCTACAGGACATGCCAAATATGCACTCTGACAATTTGACTTGAACCAGCTTTGTTTGTTCATTGGCGTTGGGCCTAAGATCCTTTACTGGAGACGTACATAAATGGCAGCAGGTGGTGAAGTGTGTTGGCTACAGCACCAAGGAGATAGGTACTGTAAGTCTGTCTCTTTCCTGTCACCACACAAACTACTGTGTGTGTTCACGATGTGAGTACTGTGTGCTGCAGTATAAAAACAACACTGTTCTCTTGATAGATCAATTGACTGAAAAATAAAGTTAAAATGGTGCCAATTATTTTCTTATTATAATCTTGCATGACAACATTTTTATTATGTTCTATTAAAATACATTTTTTAAACCCAACTGCTCATTAATAGTAAAATATGAGCTCACTGTCCATATAAACCTGGGCCTAATCAGCTGATGTGGCCATCTGTAGTCATGACACCTTGTGTGCGGTTTGCAATCAAACAAAAGTCTTTGACCTTGTTTCTCTGCATACACGCACAATAAATGAAAACATCTTTAGTTATTGGCTCTGAACCTGCTTACTCTAACACTGTGCTGTGGTTGAATCTCTCTTTAAAAACCCTCATAACCCTTGTACAGTTTATTTAAAAGAGCCAGCAGCAACACAGCTGCTCACTATATGAGTAGTGTAATGCTCTCTTTTGCAAATGTCTTGTTTCAGAGCAATGTGCGGTTCTGTGATGGAGAAACTGAATTATTTCATGACTGTCATACACACATTTTTCTATGTGAGGTACCCCAGGTATCTTTCCTTGGTCCCCTCATATTCTTAATCTACCTAGTGTGTATGCTCCAACCATTTTATATTGCCACCATCAGTATCACTCTCTGGAGAACAGTCTTTAGTTTCTGGATTACAATCATTTGAGAAGCATTTGTACTTTACACGGGTAATTCGACTTAATTATAGTATTATTGCCTAAAATCAGTTAAATTAGTTCCGGGACATTCAAAAAGACATTCAGACAGGAAATACCCTGGTTCTCACGTCATAAGCCCTCCACATCTTTTGTAACAGTGCAGAAATGACGAAAGCTGGCTGCCTCTTTGTCTACACTCCACTCAATCAGCCTGTCTCTGATTATTGAGTGGTGGGCGTTCTCCATCTTTTGTCTATGGTGGTTGAAAATGCAGATCCTTGATGAGCCAGAGCATGAGGTAAACTTTTTGGAGTGTTTATAAAGGGGCTATAGGGGACTTATGCAGGATTATGCGGGATTTCCAAAGGACTGGTTTGGTTAATAAATGCAGTCTTGTTGGGTCCTGCTTTGAATGATAGAAAGGGAATGCTGGTTGGCAGGGTGAGACCATACATTGGTGCACATATGCACAAACAAATACTTGCATGTAAATGTTTTGGGAAAGTGGCCTCAGACTTCTGGACCCACACATGCAGTTATTGAGCAATGTAACCTGCAGCAACATTTCAGGAGCTCTGTTCATTTGATAGGCCTGTTCATAAATCCATGTACAGATCAGTGAAAACGGCTCACACACACACACACACACACCCAGAGACAAGCACACACATCTGTAAAGTATCATGGCCCCCCATTCACCAGGGAACTGTCGCTGGGCTCTTGAAAAACAGACAGCAATCACCATCTGAGAGAATGAAAAGCAGCCGAGCATATAAAGAGAGGGGGAACTACAGGAATAGGAAAATACCTCGGCTGCATACCCTGATTTCTTAAACTATTTGTTGGAAACCAAAATGAACCAGAGGTTTAGTACTTTTATGTCCCTACATGCAAGAAAACACCAAGATGTGTCAAAGTGCATGTTTTTGTTCAGTGCAGACCGCAGGGGCAGGAGTGCCGTGACATTTTAAATTAAAATTATTTTTTTCCACACAATTCTGGGAAAACAAGGTAATTTATCGCTCTACTTCCTCAGACTTTGCTTCTAGTTCCTCATTTCTGTCTTTCCTCACTGGGTACAAGGGTGGTGTGGCTGTTACTAAACATGGTATTATGTAAAGTAATGTGCAGATTTTGTACATTATTTTTTGTGACAGTGACAGTGTTTTGTTTTTCTAAAGCAGACCTACGATACTAATAATACTAATACAGACTAAAAGTGTATTGCTTATAAAACTCTCTGTCTCTTGCTAATAGTTAACACAGTATTATATATGCTTATTGTATATACATTATATAGATGTTGCAAGAAGAAAATATGGCATAGTGACTATCCAACAACTGAACACGGTTGAGTGTTAATACCAGTAGGAATTAAAACCATTGTGCTTGCGTGCATACGTGTGTTTAGAAGCTGCGGCCCACTGAACACACGTAACTCAAAAAACACACTCAAGTTTTGCACAAGAGATTCCAGGACAGCTGTGATTGGCTGCAACGGGGCAGAGTGATCCACGTTAAATCCCCAGGGAGAGGAAGAGAGAGAATGAGAATGAGAGAGATTATAAACCAAGATGGGGAGAGATAGAGAGAGAGAGACTTGGAGAAAGATTCTGCAAGACTTAGAGTGTTAGCTACTCAGCTAGCCCATTGACCTTTTGTACAATAATTAGAAAATGAGAACACACACACACACACACACACACACACACCACAGATTCTTAGAGTAAACACTGGTCAGATACTTCAGTCTTATCACCATCTCTCTTCCATTCAAACCGCCCACACACACACACCATCCAACCAACACCACACCCTCCCTATCTCTTTTTTACGGTGAGCCTTTAAGTGTTTTACCTAAGGGATTGGTCCTTGTGTGATTTATGAGGCTTTGGGCTGTGGCATGGTAACAGTACCTGTACCACGAGACGTGACTGGTACTGCGGGGCACCGAGCTGATCCACCCACTGCTTTAGTTTAAGGCCACTCAATTATGTGAATGAATGTGTGAGTATGGCCCATCGTAATGCAGATCTATTGCCCACCTCTGAAGTTCCTCCAGCTGTACAGATCATTTCAGAATCTTTCAGCTCTTTGCTTTGGTTGAATGAACCAAACCTTTACTGTTCCAGTTCACTCCTGCCCAGCACAAAGGTGCAAGCAGATATAATCAGCTCAAGGATGCTCCTCGACCACCTACACCTCTCAATGGGAGGTTGCTCGTTTCAGTAAATACAGTTTTCAGGACTTTTCTACGTCCATTTTTTGGTCCAGATTAGACAGGGCCCAGTGCTGGAGACATCTTATCTGCCTTGTGGACTCTGTCCGTCAGCGTGCTCAGCTGGGGAGGGACTAAATATCCAAAGAGGGTCCCCAAGGAGGAGCTGGAAAGCGCAGCTGGGGAGAGGGATGTGTGAACAGGGATAACCAGAAAAAAACAATGGGAATGGAATATATTGAATCCTTGGAGTGACAAGGTCATGCAAACATCTGTGTAACTTTTAACTGTTTTTATCGGTATCAGCCCTTCAATGACCTTTGACCTTTTTGAACTTCAGAGACAAAAGCTGTGTGACTATTAATATTTAAAAAGCTGTACGTTATATGAACCATGTACTATTTATGATTGACAATTATATCTAAAGATCCCTTGGCTCATGATGAGTTGAGAAACTCATGCTGAATAATTTGCATTTAGATTTGAGAGAAAAAAACCTTCTGACGCGTATGGATAAATAATCCTGTGTTTGAGCTTTGTTTGACCGTTAAATCAATTGTTTATGCAGTGGAGCTTGAACTCTATCAACACTTTGACTCTCGCTTCTTGCCAAGTTTCCACCGAGAGGGTTGCATCACTTGCTGACCAGCTGCGTTGCATATGATCCAACATGAACATTCAGGGAGCAGACGAGGACTCAGTCAGTTCAAGTCTTTAAATAACTAAAAGTACGTCATCTCCCACAGAGCTTATCATTAAAGGGATGTCTGACCCAGGGATGGAGTGATTGGCACAGTGATGAAGTAAATCTATACATGCAGCATTTTACAAACTAACAAGACAGTAATAAGACACTCAGTGTTAAATTTGGCACATATAAATCATGGCTGCTCCAATGTGTTGCAGAGTTTGCTCTTTGATGCCCATATCTCAGGGAACTGCTGTGTCATCTCCTATCTGGAAGCAGTTTCTGGTGCCTATAGGAGGTGCCCAGCCCCCCCTTCCAATATGAAGCTCTATCTCACCCTCATAATTAGGGTCAGATCTTATCATCACCCCCTCCCTACCTTCTCCTCCTCCCTCACAATCGCCCTCTTTCATCTCTCCCCAAAAGAATGCTTGTTTATCTTTGGCCCTGTGCAGATAGCGCAGGAACAAAGATGGTTATGTTTGTGATAGAGAGCACACACGCATGGATGGAGTTAAAAAACACAGACACACACACACACACACACACACAAGCAATAATAATGGTGTGGAGCTTGACTTGATCACGCACACACCGTGTTTCCATCGACCTATTTTAGCAGGATTCAATTTCAGGAATCATTCCATCACCTGCCTGTGAAAAAATAGAAATGTGTATTTACCAAAAAGATTCGATTCATCCAGTGGATGAGTTATTAAGTAATATACAGAGAGACACACACAGCTCTTAATTATGTGTGTACCTTTTACTGCTTGTTTAGCACTAAGCACGTGTGAGTGTGTGTGTGTGTGTGTGTGAACGCCACCCTAGAGATCAAACTCCCCATCTACAGCAACTCTTGATGAACATATGTAGGAACACTAAAAACATCCAAAATCCATCATTGAAACTGTTAACACAGAATATATTGTTCGGGAAGATTTTCACATTCCTGTAGCTGAGGTTGTGTGTGTGCAGGCGGCAGGCCAACCAAATCAGCTCCAACTTTTAACACGGGCAAAGACCAATCAAAACGTTCCACCCTTCCTGAGTGTGTGCATGTGTGTGAGTGTAATCTGGATATCAGGTATAGGCTCTTGCAGAGTGCTGATGGAGGAGAGACTGAAGGAGGGGATGGGAGGGGGACTCAGGCGTGGGGGCGCAGAAGAGAAATAAGAAACAGCTGGCTGAGCCGTTGGCTTCCTGTCAAACGGGGAGGGGAGATGGCGTCACCGAACGAACTGTTTTATGGACTGGATGGGTGCAGTGTAATTGCAATGCACGTACAGAGTAAGAAAATCCAAAAGTCCTACATTTATATATATATATCCATGCATTTATTGGTTCTATTAGTTCCTTAAACAGCTGCTGCTCTCCTAATAGCATAATAACTACTGGCCGCCCTCCACACAGACCTCCAGGGATCATTTTAGTTTCGACTCACATGATGTTATGTTGCTCCACTAAGCTGCTGCACCTTTTTATTAAGGAAATCCTTGTGTCCAAGGTTTAAGGCCTCCCCACAACTACTTGAGTTGGGCCCTTGGTAATCCTGTGGAGTCAGACCACTGGATGAGGCCCACCGCTGAACAACAGGCTGCATGAGTGAGTCACAGATCCTCCACAGGTGTGTCGATGATGTTTCCAACACGCAACAGACACAACACCTAAGAATCTATAGAAACAAATATCTTCAATTAAAAGAGCGAAGATCTGAGATGGTGATTATAGCGGTGATCCTTTTGATCCTTAATGACTTTTACAAGAGTATTTGCAGGATTTTGAATCAGAAACAAGCAGCCAGCTTAGGGTTTAGAGATTAGTTGCACCATCGACACCAGTTTAACTTTAGCCCCAGTGCCTGCACACACAGCGAAGCCTGTCGATTCGCACGCCCTGTTGATTCCCGGCCAGCGCCTCTCTCACGTGGCCAACATCTCTCAGTGTGTCCTGACTCTCAGCCCCTCGCCGCGGGTGTGAACATGCATATGTGATTTAGCAACATTAAACTTGATATCCCCCTCTTTGAGGCTATTTAATGTGATTAATTTAGGAAGGCTGAAATCTCAAAACGCTAATTTCATGTGGAAAAAGTCGTTAATCACGCAGCTGTGTGGCTGTGAATGAAAGACCCGTGTCTTTCACACTCCATGAATCATCTCGTGTGTCCTTCAGGGATCGTGAATCCCAAATGGAGAGCCACGCTGGTCGTGGGTCGAGGCAATAAGTGAATAAGGAATAGCTGTGCTGCTCTGTGGCTTCAGAGCAGGGACAGAGAATTGAGGGGCGACCCCTGACCTCTCACAAATCATAGAGGAGTGTGAGTTTGGTCCATTTGTGGTCAGTTTGTGGTCATAACTCAGGGTTCAGCCTGAACACCCCCTCTGCACCCACCCGTTGTTTTTACTCATCAAGACCCCTTCGAGCCCCCCCACCTCCTCCCGATTCTGCCCCACACTAAACCCTATAATTTAGGTGAAACATTCAACGGCTGTTATTTTTATTGAAATCCCAATAACGCTGCTGAGATTACAGTTAAGTGCAGGCGACTGGAGCTCGCGGCTCTGTTGCTGGAGCCACTCTGGGGCCAGTGGGATGCAGAGGCTGGTGCCAGGGTGGGAAATAAGGAGGTCATTGGCTGGTTTTTACACAGCGCAGGGGAAAACGCAGGGCAGCAATCATCACATTTATAGATGGCTTGCCGCGCTCTCGGGGTCCCTGACAGACGCAGCCGGTTTTAAAGGCAGCCAGCGGGCAACTGGCCACTAATAAAGGGATTTCATTCAAGGGGAGTTGTAAAGGCTTGACATACAGAGATGTGTTCATATTCATATGAGACAGTGTGTGTGTGTGTGTGTGTCCCTGTCCAAGAATGTGTGTATTGGTAATTGGTTTTGTATGCTAATGAGACTATGTGTGTGTGTCTTCATGCATAAAAGCTCTTCAGTGCAGCATGACGACACTTATGACTCAAACCTTCACCATCCAGGGCTGCATGTCCTCTTTTATGAATTTTCACTGAATCACATTGACTAATTTGTTCCGCAACACTTGTGTTTTTGTTGCCGTTGCTAAGCGATTTCCTATGATTAGTGATTATGAATGGGGGCCTATTTGGCTCTTTTCAAGGCCGACCCGGTGACGTCAAACACAAGCCTGTTATTCATCCTTCCTCTCACACAGTCCCCTATCAGACTTGTGATCTAACGTGTGTGTCTGTGTGATTGTTTCAAGACCTGGAGCTCCTGATTGTTTCAAGGGTTCTTATTTAAATGGCCTGTAATCGTGTCTTCAGAGTCTGATGCCTTGCAGCTGAAGAGTTCGCCGGACAACGCGAAAGCGACACCTGCAGGGTACAATGGGATCAAGAAGATCACATGTGAAGCTTAAAGCGTGTATGGAATGCACATGTTAATGCTATGTCAGTGTTATAAAACAATGACCAGCAGTTATGACTAAGCATTGAATGACTGAAGAAGAAATCCATTACAAGCTACATATTCATTGGAGTGGTTACTGGTTATATAAACAACGGCCTGTTCTCAAGTCATAGTTTAAAGCCCCCCCTCCTGCTCATTATTAGTTTTAGGGAAGTGTATTGGGAAATTAGGATATAAAACATCGACAAGTTATGTTACACAAGAAGACAGTTGCAAACAACGTTTGGTCCTCATCAAGAGCCGAATGATTCCCAAGTCTGTCTAGACAAGACTCAAAGGTAAGCAGCCAAACAATGACGTGCCAAAAGACCCAGAATATTCACCTTTGGCCCTAGACGTTAAGTCACTTGCTGACAGTGTTTCAGCTTAGATACAATGAGCGAATCACCTCCTCACATAAGCATTTGCAGGACAGTGAAAGGGCATATTTCCCTCGAGTCGAACACTTAAATTATCTTAAAAAGATGAAGATTGGTAAAATATTCAGGAGGAACTTGACTGACTGAAACACAAAATTATTTTTTGTAGCTGTGTAAGTGTAATACATTTTTTGAGCTTGAAGATAAATAACAGTGGGAATACAAACTCAACAACAGTCCAGACAATGGGCCTCGTACGTCCGCTCTGTGTAACTTCTCTGCTTGAGTCTGAACCTCTGGGGTTACACTGCCGCTTTCTCACGTTCCCCGTCACACAAACAGACACCACACAGTGACACACACTGAAGCGGCGGTTGCCCAGTGCTCCCCGGGGAGCAGCTTTGGTTATAGCTTCGCACGAGTCGCAGCAGTGACGCTGCAGACACTAGACTCCACCGCTGACGGCTGCAAAATGGCCTCCTCTCCCTGCCCGCCAAGCGTCTCGGCCCCGGACACGACACCAGATTTCAAACTGGTAGCTGGATTTGGTTTTGCTCGCAGTGTTAATAGCATTTCTGTGTGTGTGTGTGTGTGAAGGTCTGCGTCTGCGAGTCTGGCCGTGAGTTCCCATGACCACCAGACCACCTCACACACCACAGCTGTCTTTAACCTCCTGTATGATCCTCGGACTAATCCCCCTGTAATGATACTCCTATCAGCGGAGAGACACCAGCACCGTTATCCCTCTTAACACCCCACAACCCCTTAACACCCCCGACCCCAAATCCCTGACCTCGGACTGTGAACAATTCCGGCTGAACTTGCTGCCTCACTTACATAACTTGGTAAAGAACCATTAATAATACACATATTTTCACTGACATTTACTTTTATGGAAGTAGAGGCATGTTCCAGAACAGCTCGCAGCACTCGAGAGTGTTGAGTGAGATTTATGCAAAGTTTGAAAGAAAAAAAGGCAAAAGAACCGATTGGAGTTTCCATTGGGCGGGTGGAGGCTTCCTGAATGACAGTAAACACATCCACCCGAAGAAAGCTGGACACAGTCATTCAAGAGGGAATGTTGCTTTTGTTCTGCGGTGCCAGTGAATTCAGCTGCACCTCGTTTCTCCAGAAGATGAAAAATGTGGATTCCGATAATCCAATACAGCAACAACAAAGTTTTCATAAAGCGACTTTTTAATTCTAATTTGGCCTCAGGTTAGCTGGACGAGAAGAGGCAGAGGCCAAAGCTTCTTTATCGCCCCCTGTTGGTTCAATTTAGCACAGGATACAAACCCTGCTTCCTCCATGTTAGTGAATGGGACAGTGTTCATATTTCCAATGTGTTATTTAATGCTCTATGAACAGGGTGAAATGTTAAATGAAATGTCACTGGCAGCCAAGACTATTTTCCAAAAAGAAATGAAAGTGTGAAAATCTCTGCAAGAAAGCAAACAATTACTTCCTAAAATGAAGAACGTCAACCAAATCAAAGCTTTTCACTTTACCTGTGAAAGACTATGAGAAACCCATATTCGTGGACTCCAACATCTGCCAGGATCCTTTTTAATTCATAGTCTAGTGTTACCTTACATTCCTCTCCAGTCTGTCACTGAGAAAAAAAGGGCAGCTGTCTTCCTTCTTTCCAGACATTTAAAAATAATACTTTTCCTGTCTGTAACTGCTGCTCCTCTCTTTCTGTGCCCCCTCTCTGGCCCGGGGTTGTATATCCGTGTGACCTCTGCCCCCCCCCCCCCCAAATGGCATGAAGTCCTGTTGACGTAGTGAGCGGATAGGAGCTGGGCCGCAGCCCGTGGCAGCTTCTCTGTGATTGCCAATAAGGCAGCGCTGTGATTTACTCGGGCCGCTGATGCCAAAAATAAGCAGAATAGAGTTAAACTTGTCCTTGGCAGAGAGCGACGTCTGATTCCTGATTGTGCCCTGGCCAAGAACATCTCTCCCCTGCCTCTAGTGTACACAAACACAGACACACACCAGCCCTGTCGCCACTGGTCGGTTGTGTACGTGTCGTGCGTGTGTGCTTGTGTTCGCTCAGACCCAGCATGTGTTGTGGCTCATCAAGCCAGAACATGGAAACTGTGAGTGACTGCAGATGTTGAGAGGAGGAGAGGATGAAGCCTTTTCTTGGTTTTAACATGCTTCCTCACACTCCGCTCAGACGCCTCGGCAGACCTTCGTCTTATCCCACAATCGCCAGGGCTTAGAGGAGGATCTCACAGTCCACATAGTTCTCACTGCCCATCACCTCCCAGCCCCATGCAGTGATCCCTGGAGGATTAGGGCCCCAAGCCGTGTCTGAATTTACTGCTGCACCTATTAAAAATTCAGTCAAACAGGAACCCGAGTCAGTGCAGAGTCGATCCACTAAAGGAAGCCCGTGAATTTAAATCTGAAAAAGTTTCCCCCGGATGAAGAGAGGAACCGCAATGACAGCGGCGGACATGAGTGGCTGACCAGAGCAGACAGTGCTGTCCATTGATAATGCAATTAGCAGCCACTCATGCTATCGGCCATCATGATGAATCCTGAAATGCCATAGTGGCCACTCAGGAATCCGGCCGCAATATCCCCGTGGTAATCGCGTCGGCATTCCCGGATGGGCCGTCGGCTGGACCGCCTCACCGCACAGAGGCTTATTCACCAGATGAGACGTGTGGGAGAAAAGACTTGACCATGGAAGCTATACATTAAGCCTGTGGTGTCAGCGATCTCTCACCATTGTCGTCACACTAGCACGGATTCTCACAGTCCTGCCACACACACCTGTCTCTGGGCGTTAACAGTCCCGTCAGGCCCGAGGGGATGGTGGCGGTTGGGTGGTGCTTTTTAGGGGGGGGTTGTCAGGTTACCCTGTGTGTGTGTGTGTCTTTTTATCGACTGAACAGTTGTTGTGTCTGCAGTGTGTGAAGTGAATGATGAATAAATCATCAAACTCGCTCTTGAGTTTTTTATTTCACTCAGCTGCAGGTCCATATTTACTTTGGATGCGCCGCCTGCAAAGGTTTCTGGGCCAGATATCTGCCGAAATATTCAACGATACAGGCAGTCATGGGAAGGCCTTCGCCGCGTATCCAGTTTCGTGTCATTTCCTGTGAGCGTTTGCCATGAGAAGCTTGTTTAAGATATTATATTTTACCCAGGTGGAGACACATTATGAAACGCCCAAATGGTTAACCTCCATAAAATCTAAACAGTCTTGGGAAAGTCGACAATGGTTTGTTATCCTGTTTTGAAAACCTTTAAACACACTGAGTCAAATATTGCCAAATCTCTGGACATGCCTCTCTGACATTCAAGAGTCCAATTCAACTGTTGCATCCAATGTTTTTATTTCATTGTATTCTAGGACTAATGGAGTGTAGTATTATTGCTGCATGGGCTCTCTGAACCTCAAACCCTCAAATAAATAGAATTATCTCCAATCAAACATTTTAATCAAAAAAAGAACAAATCATTCTGGTATTGAAAGGAATCAGATTTTTATGAATTGTTTTGATTTTAGACTTTTAGACACACATGTCAGACACACGTCCGCACTGAAATACATCTGTTGTTTTCTTATCTGACCTTTTTAAAAAGTTTCCTTTATGTCAGTGTTCCAGACATGGTGCACCACTTCTTCCTCTCACTGTCATCCACCTGGGCATCGTCCTATTTCCCTGCAGTGAGCCTCGACATAACTCAGCCCTTCACAGTCTGTATCGCACAGTTACGACTGTCCTTATGATGAGATGGATTGCATTGTCGCGTCTTTTCTTCTCAATGTGCAGAGATTAGAGAGTCATTCTGGTCATGATGATGTTGTAATGTGGACAACGATGATGAAGATGTGATGACAGAGACAATTTCAGCACCTTGCGTTACATATTCACCTAATGCTGCCAAACACTCGGACAAATACAGCCGAACGCTGAACTTAAAACACCCCTCTCATTATTCATTCACCCTTTCTTTCTTTTCCTCTCGTCCCATCTCACCCCCCTCCCCTTCACTGAGAACCCGGTGGCCTTATGCAACCCAATCAGGGCCCTATTTAGGGAAATCAAGTTAAATAAACTGATGTGAACTGAATTCGAAGCGGTACTCTTATATAAGACGGGGGTTGCTTCATAGATGAATAGCTCTTGGAAAGAACGTGGATTCCCAAGGCTTGTATTTATTTTCATTACCGTCAGAATGGCCTGGTCTGTGAGGCCTGGAACAAACGCATCCCGGCTCATTTCATGTAACAGATTCAATCCTATGGTTTAAGCATGTATCTGGGTGATGGGCTCTCAATGTACAGTACTCCATCCATCAGCAGCTCCCCGTGTTAATTAGCTGAGGAGCTGAGCTCCGTGCGTTACAGGATCTCATTCTTTGTGTATTTCTTGGTCCGTCTCAGCATGTTGGGCTCACACCTGCGAGAAACACCCACTCTAACATCCTCCGTCTCTCATCATGTTGATTCTGGATGCAGCGGAGAGTTGCACCATTGGAGACAATAACAATAAACCTCCTAGGAATGAAGGTTTTAATCATGAGGAGTCGTGTGCACGACTGTGATATGGGCCTTTCCACAAGGCTCTGATTCAGGATTCTGTCGACACGTATACGTAGTTTACACAGGAAGACGGAAATGTGCAAACAGCTCAGTGCGGAGGGAACCAGGGTTTGTTTTTTTTAGATAAGATGAAACGTTAATGATCGTGTGGGGGAATTCTGCGGTTGCGTATGAAACATGATACGAGCGATGAAAGGGCGAATCAAAACATCAAAATAAGAGTCGCTACATGACAAGGGCGTGTCAAAATGCCAGTTAATTCCAACTGTGTAGATTTGGTTTCAAAATCGACAAAGACCTAATTTGTAGCTGTCGTCTCAGTTCCCGTCTTGCGTCTGGATGAGAGCCAGAGGTTTCAGACAGTTTTACAGGCCGTGGCAGCGCTTCTGTTCGCCTCCTCACAAATCTGATAAGAAGCAAATCATGGCTCCACCATGGAAGTTCAGCTACAACACAAGCAGCCTAACAGTTGTGAGCCATATGAGCACATACATGATCCAAAGGTACGTCACATACTCTTGAGTCCAAATGATAATATGGGGAAACTCAAGAGTTCCCACAATGAGAGCCAAGGACAGTCAAGGAAGTGCTCATCTTGAAGGGAGCCATGCTATCTCCATCAGATGAAGCCTTGAGTGGTTGAGCTGATCCTTAAGGAAAGCAGCTATCACAGGGACTGGTGTTAAAGACAGCTGGGTAAATCCTGTTACTTAGAAAGAGGGATTCCTTTTCCTCGTGGATCTTTGTCAGGTTTAGAAAACGGTATCGCTTCCAACCCGACTTAGCATTTGATCAACACTGACACAGGCTGTGTAATGACTGGCTGCAAGAGACTGGAAAAGGAGATTAACGCTTCCCAAACTCTGACTCAACCGCTGCCCTGTTTTCAGTGCGACTTGCTGAGGGACGTTAAAAGGGAAACGACGGAGATGAAAGATGAAGACGGCGAGGCTGACGACCAGGACACGGGACAGGCCTTTTCGCAATCTGTCACCGGAGAGAACATATCTCAGCTTACGCCCCAGCTCTGCCTCTGTTCGAGTCGTGCGGTAATCCTCTGTAAAAACAACCCCTCGTTCCCAAAACAAACATGGCCGAGCGATGCTCGTCCACCTCAGCATGAGGCGCAGGTGCGGCTCTTTAATCCCAGCTGGCTGTTCTAACTGTTATCTTTGTGTATAAATATCAAGATATATTAATGCACCGTTATCGTTATCTATGAGGCAGGAATATCTCTGAGAGCATTCAATGGTACGCCGCTGTTTATCTGTTATGTAAGCATGACAACGCCACAGATGGCCCTCTCCATAGATGGGACCAAAACATCCATCATCCCTTCCTTTCCCTTCTCCCATCCCTGCATCTGTGCCCAGGCTGTTTCCTGGAGCTGAGCTCAGCACTGATATCTGCCAGCTCCGCCCCGCCGCCCACGGGACCTTTGCCCTAATATAGCGGGTGAGGAAGTGTCAGTGGGAACCGGCCGGGTCAGGTCAGGTGACTCAGGTCTCCATCCTGGTTCCTGGCTGCTCCGCGGGCCCACTGCCCCCCCCCCCCCCCCCCCCCCCCCCCCCCCCCCCCCCCCCCCCTTGTATGGCGCTCCACATGTGTTTCCTGTTGTTTTTCAGGCTTCGCAGCACCATGCAGGCCCACCGCATACGAGCTGGGGCCTTTTCCTGAGGCTTTGTTTGGCCTGGCCTCTGGGAATGGCTTAAATTTAGGTGTGTGTGTGTGAGATGGAGGACCCCTACCAACCCCAACCCCCAGGATGACAGTTTGTACCACAGTCAATACAGTAGAGCCTCATAAAGACAAGGCCTCTCTTTTATTTCTATTTTTTTACAAGGTTCACCTCCCCTGTCTTTACAAATTCATGACCCAGAGCAGGAGATCAGGTCCCTCCACGACCTGAGGGGGGAGGGGGACAGTAAGAGAAGTGTGTTATATGTGTGTGTATGTTGGAAGGCCAGTCTGTGATACAAAGCAGGAGAAGAGAAACGTTCAATAGCTGGAATCATGGCTGAGACTGTTGGGATGGAAATGCTTCAACATCAACTCTCTGATATCCTGAATCCAGTCTGATCTGTTTAAAAGAACCGGGACAATTACTTTTAAATCCAGTTGACTTTGAACAGCAGCCGGCAGTATAACACACGGCTACAGCTCCGCTCTCTCCTCCAGCTAAAGTTCATTCATAAATACAGCTCACCTCTTGTCGGGGAGCCTTGGAGCAGATGTGATCGACCGCGTTCCAGGACGACCTCTGACGGACGACCCTGAAGTCTGATGTTGGTTATTCGATCATTTGTGAATGAAAGTCGTCAGTCAGCGAGGCCTGTAACTGTACCCCCTGGTTCAACGTGTGAATAATGCTCTGATTGTGACTGAAGTTTGCAGCGGGTCCCACTTGAGGAGACGGCGAGTGGGACAACACCGCAGCTCTGGAATACTCACCAGTGGAAATTGCACTTCTATTTTATACTTAATTATCCGCAGTGGAGTGTGAGGCCACGGCCGTTTGTACCACCGCTGATTTTTCCGCGAAGGAGGGTGGGGTGGGTGTGTGGAGGTGGGTGCTGGGGGGGGGGTGTAGAGACTTTATTAGAAGCAGCCTGTGCTGCTGGGGAGCACGACTCACGGCTCTTCTGCCGGGACACGTCCCGACGCTGAGCTGTTTTGCTCGTGGCCTTTTTAATGGAGAAGACACCAACCCCCCCCTCTTTCCCCGACACCACCGCCATCACCGCTCCAGCAGAACACAGCTCTCTCACATGTCTACAATCTCAGGAGGCCCCTTGGTGTTGCCCCCCGAATGTTTTCCATCGAGGAGCCGGCATGCTAATTTACAGTGTGGTGAGAAAAAACTGGCAGCTCAGCAATTCACTCTCACCCCCCCCCCTCCTCCTCCTCCTCCTGCAGCCAACCGCCATCACCACCCCTCCCTCGCCTGGTGCGCACTTTCTCCTCCTCTTTCCTGACACAGCAGCGCAGTGCCCATGTGTGACATCACAGCACTCATCTCCAGAAGATGTCCAAACATTGCCAGGAGTGAATGCAGCAGGGACAGGAGAATGGCTTCCATATGGGGCGCACACACACACACACACACACACTCCTCTTTCACCTTTCCCTCCCTTTCCGTGGAGATGGCGGTTGACGGGGCGAGATGGGAAGACAAGAAAGAAGAAGAAGCAACAGTCGAATTGGCAATTTATCTGTGCGGCTGAAATTCGAAATGCAGCTTTTCATCTTTTGCTGGCGAGGGCCGTTTGCGAGCAGCCAAGCGCTGCTCTCCCAAATCTATCATTTCATCATCCCCGTGTGGACAGGAAACGCTGCTCATCAAGTCCCTCTCTCTCTCTCTCTCTCTCTCTCTCTCTCCCTCGCTCTGTGATTGAGGAAACGGTAACTGGATCTCGGCGCTGGGCTCTTCCAGCCGCCGCAGGTTTGGCTTGGCCGCAGGCCAGCCAACGGCCTGACGCGCCGTAGCATGGGAACATCCTGCCTCCCCGGCCCCGGCTGCACAACCAGCCACCTCCAGAGCAGCCGGCACGCCGTGCAGCACACACGCACGCACACATCATTTATTTACATACATGTCCAGATGAATGGAGGAAATACACAATCGGTAAAGACACACTTTTGCCATGTGGGGCTGGTTTTATACGTGTGTGTGAGCGAGATGCAGAGGCAGGTTGTCATGTTGAAGAAGTGTGTCTGTGTGGGTCACAGTCGAGTGCAGAGAATGGAGGCATGTACATAGATTAATGAATGTTTGCCCTTTCTTCTCTTTCAGCCCGGGGGGTTTATGGCCCTAGAGTTTCCCTTAAATGTCTCTCACACACACAGACACACACATACACTCCACTCCTTTATATCGCAAACACAAGCCCAGCACTCATTCTCTTTCTTCAGGCTTTGATTTATCGGTCCTAACCCGCAGTGAAAGGCGGCCCACAGATGGAATAGTGGTGTGTTTTGCGTGCGTGCGTCTCCGTGTGCATGTTTGCCCACATGTGTTTGCGAGTGCACATGCGTGTGAATGTGTGCGACGTGCGCACGGAGATCAAGGAGGAGAAGCCCTCTTCAAAGTGGCTCCGAGATGCCATGGAAGCGAAGCCTTTGTTTAGCTGCCTTGTTATTTTTCCCATTAATCATAGTTAATGTCTGTCTAATCCTTCCTGCGCTGCCCTGATTGCTGGCCGGGGGGGGGGTCATCATCAGAAGACAGAAGAAAAAAAAAAAGAAGAGGGGGCACTTGCTGCTCCTCAACTCCAGCCGAGGAGCTATTGTTCTGCTAATTGATCGCTGCTGATTGGGTTTGGAGTTTTCAAGCGTCAGATACCACCGTCCTGATCAAAAGAAAATGCCTTCAATTAAAACGCTGGCACACTCGGCGGATTAACACATTCTTGGCCTGCTGTCGGTAAACAATGTAAAGAAAGAAAAAGAGAGATGGTGGCGCAGGGAGGAGAGCGAGGAGCTGGAGGAAAAGGCCACTCCAGCAATCAAGAGGGCTTGAGGGCCGCATTTTCTTCCCTCAATGAAGTCCTTGTCCCAGAGTGTGTGTGTGTGTGTGAGAGAGAGAGGTTGGTTGGAAATACAGATTTTTCAAAACATCAATATTGTTCCATTGGATTTCAACCTGGAAATTGTGTAAGTCCCATACATGATGATTTTTCCCAGGATGTGTAGTGGAGCTGGAGCCAGACAGTGTGTGTGTGTGTGTGTGTGTGTGTGTGTGTGTGCCAAGGCTCGGTCCTCAGGCCTTTTTAATACAGTGTTTAATCAGGTAGAAAAATAAGGGCGAGGGGGGGGAGGCTGGAGTTTGTGGCGCACCTGCTTGGCTGCTGTTCCCAGAGCTGTTTCAGACATGACCTGCGGCTAAAACCTGGAGAACTGGCTGCAGAGTTTACCGGCAGTTAGCTTCTCAAACATTCACGAGGTTCTCTGCCTGGACTCTTTCATCCTCCCGGCTGATTCATAATTCGGGCGAAAGGTGGAGTCGCTGGTTTGGATGATTCCCTTCTATTGACTCTCCAAGAGTGTCTGAACTCTCCTGGGAGGTGTCATGGTGGTGGGAGAGTCCAGTCGGCCACGTTGGTTGGTTAGTCTCTCAGCTGACGTCTGGTGACAGCAGGTTCCAGGTTCATATAACCATTGAGCGAGCACTCCTTCCCTCTAGGTTCTGCCTCCTTGTTTCTCCTGTTGTGAAACAGTATTCGACTTGTTTTATTGCTGTACCTTGTCATAGTCTCTGAAGGGCCGAGGACAGGGTGAGGAGAGAGGTTGTGAATGACGGCGTCCCGGCTCTGTTTGCCCTTTCTCCTGTGCGGTGTATTTACTCTCCAACATTTAATGAAAAGGAGGAGGAGGCGCAGGCGGAGTGAGGCGAAGAGGAGGTTAATGGGTTTGATTTCACAAGACTGACACACTCACCCCAATGTCTGCGAGGAGCCAGTTCTCAGAAGTGTTTGGCAAAGTTCTGTCTGCAGCTTCGACCCATTAGACCGGAGACAGAATCAAAGACACTTTCAATCACAGACTACAATAAATAAGGATTTTGTTGGTTATTACAATCGATGATGACATATTGGCAAGCGGCACTTTACGGTAGGGTGCACAGAGCGCTGGCGTAGCGCACGTGAAGCAGGATCTCACATTCGGGTTGAAATGTGTAATGACCTGTTGCAGAGATTCAGATCTGTCAGACGTTTTAAAGGATTATACAACCTCATATGTTTATATGTAAGTTATTTTCTGGCTTTATTTCCCTGAAGTGCTGTGCTAAAAATACACAGAGATGCTCAACGTATCAAGGTTTCCACGAGGTGTAATACAGGTTTTGACGGGCTGCATGAAAATGGACCAACACAGTCCCATATAACATGAATACGTCTCGTAATATCAACCAAGGACGAGCAGAAAGATGCTGGGAGGTGTCATGAATGAAGGAGAGAAGTGAGGGAAAGCCATAGATGTACAAACCAGTGATTCAGTCCAAACCATCACGATCATCACACAGATAACTCTGCCGGCATTTACTACACACACACACACACACACACACACACACACACTCCTCCAGTGGAAATTCCCCCATCATCATTCCCCTTATCATAAAAATTGTGCTGTGTCCACCATCTCCATGGCGATAATGTTAACAAACATGCATCACCAGACAGCAGAGCTGCCAAACCTACAGATAAAACAAGCCAATGTTTGGCAGCGATGCTATCATTGCACTGCTGCACCGACTCCGTCCACGACGGCCTGCGCCCGCCGCCCAGCGCAGCTTAAGCTAATCCACAGACGAGAGATTTGACTGTTGGGCTCTGGCGGCTCTACGAGGTGATGAAGGCGCTCTGGGCGAGGTGGATTGTTTCTATAGAAGTTTCTGGAGAAGTCCAGCATTAAAACAGCATTACTGCCACATCTGCTCTGCTGTTAGCGCTCCCCAAGGGAGGATCTGGCTCAATTTGAATGGGTTCTTGCATGCACATACAGTATGAGTGTGTGTGTGTGTGTGTGTGTGTGTGTGTGTGTGTTTGAACAGCATGTGGGAACCTGGGGAGTGCTGTAATATCCTGATCGATGTACAGTACATCCAAGTAATCTCTCACGTACAGCACCTCTCCCCCACCCCGTCTGAGAAGAGACCGTCTCCAGTGTGTGTGTGTGTGTGTACTGTATGTTTGTGTGTGGATTTGTTTCAGGGCTATAGGTCAAATTATTCAGCACAGATCATTGACATTTTCTGTGAGATTAAGAGCATAATCCGAGTCATGAGGAGACCTGTTACAGTCCGTCTAGACTGGAAGGCCACAGGTTGGTCATTGTCCTTTCCCCTGAATCAAATCCACAACTGCATTTTTGATCAGAGGGGGGAAGCACATGTGCAGCACTTTGGCATCTCTGGAGAGAAAACAATAACTTAAACTCTAGCAGAACCAGACTGAGGAAGAAAAATAGGTATCGTACACAAAACTGTCAAAATACAGTGTTAGGTTCTTTGAGCAGACCCAGAAGCATCTCTCTCTCTCTCTCTCTAGTTTACGACCATGGGCTCCTCAGCATCTGTTCTCCACCGTATGCCTTGAAAGCTAAATGTGTTCTAAACTAAATGAGAAACTCAAGAAAGGTTTTTTTTTTTTAAATGACAAGCGCGACTCCGGCCGGTAGCCGTTCACCGTGCTCACATTGTTTGTTCATTTGTTGGTGTTGAGAGCTTGGCAGCGGCTCAGCTCCGGAGTCACATCTCCCATCAGCAGCCAAGATCAGAAGGAGCTGGACGTCTGCTGCGAGCGGCAATGACCAAACTCTGAGCGCTCACTGAAACGAATCGTTCAGCTGATCCGTCAAGTTTGAGCAATACTGCTGACACATGCTAGGGTGAGAATAAACAGGCATGGTGCTCTATACACACTCATACATGAAAGCACACACACACACACACACACAGCGGCTACATTCCACCAGCATGAAAGTGCTTTCATGTTTACAGCAGAACAAACAGTGGAGGGCTTCACCTCCTGTGTTTATCTGTAATATGCTTGTTTCCATGACCACCTTTGCTCCCAGCAGCAAGAAAGAAAACATTTGCTGTGAAGGATTAGAGTTCTTCAAGCAACAAGAATAAAAGAACAACGTCGTAATTAGCCTCGGTGAGCTGCGCTGCTGATGATGCCCCCTGGTTGTATCAGAGATGAGGTCACGTGTTGAGATTGGTCAGACGTTGTTGACTTTGTTCCAACGGCAGCATCCTGTTGAAGGATGCATGTGGTTAATAAGAACACACTCATTTTCAACTGCACATCAACACTTGTACGATAACAGAGGTCGTCTCTGCGAACGAGGCAGTGTTCCTGATCCTGATCCGTGTCAGACGCTGACGTGACTACCACCTCACCATTACGGTCAGATATGAGGTTCAGAGTTGTTGAATTAACCAGAGTTTTCCCTCAATAGCTGTGGTTAAGAAATTCATGTTGCGGGTCTGACGCAGCAGGGTTGTTACAGGTGCTCCTCTTAGTCCCTCAGCCAGCCAGAGAGAGGAAGATGTACACGAGGAATGTTTCCATTTTCCTCAGCAACCGCACTGTTTGCCCTTGAGCAAGGCAGCGAGCACTGCTCTGTGGCCAGCAGCCTCCTGGCAGCGCTCAGGCCTGTGACGGATCGAATGTGAAACAGACTGTTGCTCCTGGAAAAGGGAAAGTGTTCTCAGTTGCCTGTTAGCTACATCATGGGCAGCCTATATTCATGGCTCTCTGAGACAGTCCGACATTCCCTCCCTTCTAACCTCTGCGTCTTGTTGTATTGTCATGAACCAAATCTAGGTAATGTAATAATTCCAACCTGGCAGCAGGGTCTGGGAAAGTACAGTCCTCTGCTCGCTATGGGCTCGGAGTCCCTGGATGTGGTTGACGGATGGGGATGGTGGGCAGAGCATGTACGTCTTTCTCTCTCTTTGCGTGTGTGTGTGTGTATAGTACTTGTCCATTGGGTAGAAGGTCTCGCCAGCTTTCGCCTCGCTCCATTTGCCATCGAACCCCAGCTGAAATAAAGAACACATGGTAGCTGTTTTGAAGCTCCCTCAATGACGGGTAAGAATCGAAATTTCCCCAGCGACTTCTGACTGTCTATCCTCAGCCCTCCGCCCATCCCTCATCCTCTACCCTTTGTGCTTGGAACTGTTCGCCCGGAACAGGCAACACAAATCGACCTCAAAATTTCCATTCGGAAAAGAAAGGAAAAACCAAAATAAACAGATGATGAAGAAAAAGAGAAGAAAGCAGCGAAACGTTTGCGTGCACAGCGATGACGGGAGGGCAAATGCTGTGCCAACTGTGTTATGGTTGGCAAACCTTGAAGTGCCTGGGTCTACCGTCGAGGGAGGGGAGGGGGGGGAGAAAAAAACAGAGCGGGAGCGACAGGCTGCCATACAATGTGGTTGCCAGCCGTTGTATGTATGAACCATGGGAGAAATTTCATGTGGTTGTAATTTTCATATTAAAGTAATGGAGGTCTATCAGTGTCTGAGATGTACCGATGGAAGGGGGTGGGGGGGGTGGGGGGTATAAGCACCAGCTGCTGTGTTTGTGTGTGTGGAGAAGGGTGTGTACATTTACAGTGTCAGTGAAGTTACCATGTGTTGGGAGATATACTGTAATCCACCTTGTAATAGCACCTAATAGCAGCACTTCAGAAATGCCACAGTAAATGGTACGTTGGAAAGGGTGTGAAGAGGAAAATAACAAGTTCTTGAGTGCTGTTCTCCATTTCAGATTTAAGGACAGTCGTTTGAACATTTCAACATACGTGAGGCTCAGGCTGATGTGTGAGGCCTATTGTTTGGATTTCAAATCAAGTATGCTCCACTTAATGTCAACTAGCGTTTAATTCAATGTAAAACTCACCTATACAGTCCATGTAAAGCTCTTGTCAAATAACACTCGTAAATTGAATCAGAATTCAAAATAACAAGTGCTAGATGCAATCTAAATTTGTTCCCACACCAACTCTCTCGTTAAGTCAAATCTGAACCAATATATTTCACACAACAAGTTCTTTTAATGTGAAAGCCGACAACGACACCTTTGACCCCCACACGCTCGCTCATATAAGTGCATGTGAGGGACCTGTGACAAATGCATTCAGATGTGAGCTCGTCGATTGCAGATTTCACGGCTGTTTGCACCATGACATCAGCTGCTGTTGCATGTGATTTTTTTCTCTGTCCATTGAAGTATATTGTGACTCAACTTTGGCATGCATTTACAACAGAAATGACTGGTGAGGGAAAGTCAGAGATATAATACTCAGTCTTATTATTATGTGAGTATTTGGTATCATAACCGGGTCCATGAGGATGTGTAGTACATAACTCAGTTGGACAGCTGCAGTCTGTTTGCAGTGGTGTTAACAAAAGAGCAGTGAACCGCCTGACTGGCAGAGGCATAGCAGGCGATGTGCGTCATGTTTAATATATCCGTCTACTGCGAAGATGCAGAGGGAGCAAAGTGGGAACTAGCTTCACTCCATCCTTGTTTCTTCTTCAGGGTCTGTTGGGGTGGGGGGGTTTAGCCCTTCATTAGTCAGCTGTGTTTTTCCAGGATGCCTTTCAGATTCAGATCATTGTCTGCCTGGATGTTTGCTGTTATGACAAAGGCATTAAGGACAAGCCCTGTCCCTCAGTGACCCTTCCCGGCCTGTTGATACAGTAAGTGTCATGTTCGAGCTCTCTACTTATCTCCCACCACTGGGGTTTAAATCTGGCCTTATTTGTCCTATGTGTGTGTGTGTGTGTGTGTGTGTGCCTGTTTGGGTGGTCTGATGCTGGCTAATATTAAGACCTTATCTGTGTCTTCACTCCAGCAAAGTAAAACGAAGCTCTCCAGTAACTGCAAAGTCAATAAGTATATCAACACAGATTCATCCTGAGTCCAGTGACAAAGCCTGGTGATCTTCTATCTGTTTTCAATCTGACCCAATGAATCTGATTTGCCCTTAAAGTAAACACATAATCGGAGCAGTTTGGTGACTAGTGTTACCCTAGTGGAAACCATTAGAGGACAGTTCCGGTATGATTTTGCTTATTTTGCCCCGACTACATTATCATGCACGGCCTGTGACTAAAGATATGTTGAAAACAATTCTCCCATAACTCTGTGAGTCTCAGTCCAAAGGCAGAAAAACAACCACGGGGAATGAAACATTAATGAGAACATGTCCACCGCATTTTGCAAACAGTTAAAACAACATATCAGATCATATTTTGATTTGCATTGCAGCGCTCGCATTCTGGCAGCAAACTGGTGCTGAGACTGAACCAAACTTGACTTTCCTTCAGGTTTACAGGCGTATTAAACCCCATTATACTGGATGAGGATCTGTGGACAATTTTATGAGACTGGAAACAAGAAAAAAAAAAAAAAAAAAACTTTGTTGATTGTACGAGATTTTACACCCCAGGCATGCCGTCGTATCTTTGAACAAATAAACCTGTGTGTGTGTGTGTGTGAGTAGTGCATGACTGCAGGGACACTGGTATTTGCTTTTTAACTGTGCCAATAAAAGTTAAGTTTGATACCGCTATCAGCTGCTTGAATGTACCAGCAACACAAACACAGATCCTGCGATACTTGAGGAAAGCAGAAAGGAGAAGTGGGCGAGGGAGCTTCACAGAGAAGGGTTTCTGTTTCCGTGCCATACATCTGATTCCCTCTCATTACCCCTAACCCAGATATTTGCTGGGTTTTCACGCGTCCTTCATAAAGCTCTGTGGTTTTAGTCGCTCGCACCCAGATGGAGTTTCTCCCTTTTGGACATCCGAGCAAAGAGGGTCCCAGGCCTGAGTCAGACAGCTGGATTAGTGGTGAGAGCGCTTTGCCAGGGAGATGGACGGACGCGGATGGAAAGCTTGTGACGAAAAAAAAAAATTCTACTTGAACTTGGGGGAAGAAAAACACACGTCACTTCAGATTAATGACAATGCATTTTTAATTTGCTCTTGTGGGGATTCAAAGGTTTTCAGGGCACCTTTGGGTCACACAGCCCGCTCTACCTTTACTGGGCCATGTCAAACTCCATTTCTTTTGACAACAAGAGAATCAGTTAGGTTTACACAACAGATGAAGACGGAGGAGAAATGAGGAGGGATGGATGGGGGGGTGGGTTTGTGCTTGGCTGCTGGATGTTGGCCAAGGCCGGACTTGGAAGAAGAGGAGGGATGATGATTTCTTACTTGCATTTGCGTCGCACAGGTTGAATTACTGAATTCGCCATTTCTTTATCCTACTATTTTGTGGAGTCTTGTGTTTGACACTGGGTTGACTCTCCCCTCCCTGTCCTTTGTCTGCGAGCGTCTCCTCTGTGAAACCCGACCACGGGGACAATCATCATTCCTCAGCTATTAGCACCAAATCTTTGGCCAGCTCTGAATGTGAGGAGATGTTGTGTTGTCAGCTGGAAGGCTCTGATTTCTCCCCAGATGAGTGGAGAAAGGGGTCAGTGACGCCTGTCAACGACCCCCAACGGTCCCAGTTTCCTGTCCAGGGACCATTCAGTGGCCTCGATTACTGGTCATTGAAGAACCAAAATGGCCTCTGCTCTAGATTTCCACCCTGGAGTCTTTATCGGGAGCGTTTCTATGCTGAAACTGAAGAGTTTTAATAATGAATGCCCACTGGAACGAAAAGCAGTGGAAGATAGAGCTCAGATATACATGCACTGATATGGGTAATTTACTATGAAAGGCAAGAGGGTTCTTTTTCCAAACTCTTCAAGGGTCAAATTTTTCCATGGAGATGTTAAAGATAGAGAACTGCAACTTAAGAGGGAACAGGCAGGCTCGGCCAACAGGGCGAGGAACTGAAAGAATGAAAGTTTGGAATTGATTATTGTGATTGCTGAGCGTGTTGGATCACAGGAGGCTGCATTTAAATGACGACGCTTGTGTAAGCCCAGGGAAGCAGCTTTGGAGGCAAGAGCCATAATGTTCAACACAAAGCCGCCGCATTAGCTCCCTCATTCGTGAACTTTAAGTGTCGGCCACTGTGGCACTTTGTTCCGTCCGCAGGATGTGTTGTTTTTACGCGCTGCATGGCACTGCTAGGTGCTGTAAATGTCAGGGCGATTTTCATCGGGGCTGAAACAAATTCCTCCTGCCGCACTGTGTGGGAATTGAAAGGAACTTGAACTTGAAATAGCTGTATCATTGCTGGAAAGCTTAAATCCCACATAGAAATGAAAAAAGTTGGATCTGCAGCGTAATCTTATTTTCCTGTGAAAACGCTCCAAGAAGGCTGTTCTGTGAAGCAGCAGTAAAAAACTTTCCACGAGTAATGTCTCGCAGTCTCCTCGCTCAGCTCGCCTGGTTTGTGGAGCTGTTTTCTTCAGCCTCCCAGTCTCCAGTCAATGGGTCAATATTTACCTTTAACTTTTGACCTGTGTATTTACACACTGTTTGCTCGATTGCTGCCACCACTGCAGCCGAACTCAGAGAGCCCATTAAGCCGAGGCACCAGAAAAAAAAAACTCAAAGACGGCAAAGAGTGAGAGACCTGTGGAGATTATAAAAATATTTTATGATAGATAATAATATCTAGACTGATACCTAATATGGAAGATATGCTGTGTTTTCCAGTAACGAGGCCTTGGGGTGGAAAAAAACTAGTATGTAAGTATGAATGCTGTCACTGTGCAAGTAGCTTCATGGCTACAAAAACTGAAATGTGGTTCAGATCATCTTGTTATTGGGTAAAATAATTGATAAAAGTTTTGAATAGTTCTTCATGATCAGTCGGTGATTCACACGCCGTCTGCTACACCTGGTTTTAAAGAGACACCTACACTAGCTTAGCGCTTTATTAGGAGCTCCATTTGTATAAAAGGCAACACTTTCACAGATTAAGCTCCATGTTGACATTACATAAGAATATAATACACATCTGTCAGCAGCACGTTCCTGCTGCCGATCTCCTGCTCTACCACTGCCCAGGTGCTCCGTGCTGGACCAGGCTGGTTTAGTCCTTACTGGTTCAAACTGACTTCAATAATGAGACAGAATACTGCTAATGTCATATTTGTCAAGGAAGAGACACTAAACATGAGCATGGTTGCACTTTATCAAGCATTTATGAGGTAAGTGTCTTTCCACAGACGGATGCTAACGATTATTACCAGTTACGTAACACAGAGACATCCTAACACAACTTGCACTAACCCTGTCTGAACTAAACAGTCAGTGCTGCCACCGCATTCATCACGTGCCCCTGTGTGTGTGTGTGTGTGTGTGTGTGTGTGTGTGTGCTGTTCACAATCCAGACGGCTGTGACCCACTTTAAATACATCCCCAGACTAATAAGCTCATTACTGTTAGAGCAGTGGGTCAGGACTTGCGAACACACACAAATTAGACACTGTAATACTTTGTGCTCATGTGTAGTATTATGTAGTACTGTCAACACAAATATAGGAGCATTACAGCATGACTCCTCTGCAGCATCACAGCACAACACAGTCCTCTCTTTAGAATTCTAATATCTCTCTGCAGTAAATCTGCTGAAGCCACTCATTTTTAAAGCGTTTGCGTCATTACACGCGCCTTCTTAAATGCACATCAGTTACCGGTCAGGATTTACAGACGTCTGATCGACAGCTTACGTGCCGGAACCTGCGTGGGACACACCTGCCGTACGAAAGAGCCCAACAGAAATAAGAGCCGCAGCTGACGGACTGAGAGTTTATCAAAACAGTACAAAGACACAACATGACGCCAGGAGGCTGTACAACACGGCCTTATCTTTTTATTTGTTATTCCTCACACTGTTCCACTTCCCTCGGCCAAGACTCTGTTTTCTCACTGGTCTGATAGCTCTGATTTATTCAGCAGACTTATATAACGAAGTGATGGATCCTGCTTTCTTTCCACACCCACCCTCTCCCTCTCCCGCTCGCTGTTTGTTTTTTCCAAATCAGGCCTCCAGCTCTCTGATCCCTCACCACATCCACAGATTCCTCGACTCTCAGTGCACGTCGGTTCTGTTATTCTGTCTCTTCTGATTTAACCTGCATTTGCATCTAAGAACCGTGGTTTGGTGCAGGGGTAGGTGTAAATGTCCGGGGCAGACCAGAAGAACCTTTATGGAACTGAATGGCAATGGTAGAGAATGTTCCTTGTCGGGAAAGCATGATGTAATCATGAAATAAGCATTGGACAAACAATTAGCTGACATTTCTGTGAGCTAACTCTTTCCAGATGTGATCGACCGGGGATGCTCAAGGGATTCTGGGGGTCTCAGAGAAGGCCAAGCTGCCGTCATTTGAAAGGAGCAAATATAATCATAACTTCTTTTTCTGTGCATGAGTTTGACAATCGACCAATGGTGGTTTTGTATAGAGAGAGGGGGAGAGAGACTATTGGGGAATGTTGAAAGCTATTTCAGTTCCTAAATTCAAAACAGCCACTGTATGACAGCGGCTTGGCCCCAGCTGATGTGCAGCATTAATGAGAAATATGGTGAGGCTGAATACAGCAGATTAATGAAGGCTGCACCAACACACCTCTCGCACAATACGATGATATTAGATTCCCACCACCCTGCCTGCAGCATCTCTGCTGTAACATGTGAAGGTTTCAGACGGTGACTGATCGCTGCATGAGGAGTCAACAGACCTCAAGCTCTAAAAAAAAAAAAAAAAAGCCCTGGTTGGGAAGAAGAAAACTTCCCTTCGCCAGCTGGAGACGCAGAAATACAACTGTATTAGCGAGCCTGCTCCCACATGCAGACGCTATAACGTTAGCTTCATATGCAGCAGACCCATAGACAGACAAGCATTCACACCTACGGGCAGTTTGGGATTTCATATTAATGACCCAGACTGTCACCATGACCTTTGACCTGGAAGCTGCTCATCACGGCTTTGGATGAGGCTGTGGGAAAGTGGTGTCACAGATAAAACTGAGGAAGATGAGTCAGATGAGTCAGAGCCGGAGGCCAGAGTGGCAGCATATCTTGTTTGGACAGCGGTTTCCTCGGTTGTTAGAACGAGTGACAGGCAGGTTAACTGCTGCTGCCCTCGGCGATCAGAGGGAGGGAGGATGTTTGTCTCTGCACGAGCCTCGTTGCGCTCCCCGGCTTTGAAGAACAATTTTGGTCGATTACAGCAAAGTTCTTGTGCTGCTTTCTGCTGGGAATGCAGAGTATGTCCTGGGGGCGGAATCAGGGCAGTCCGCTGGTCGTAAGGATCTTAAACAAACACCAGGTTTGACAAATAGGATATCATCCTATTCCTTCTCTCCCTCTCCGTTTTGGGTCCATCAGGCCACCTCACCTCCCACTGCAGAGCTCCATGTCATGGAAAGATTACCTATCACGGCACGTCACCTGCTGTTCCCAGCATGCCCCTGGACAATATGCATACACAGTGGATTAGTGTGTGTGTGTGTGTGTGTGAGGAGATGAAACAGAGGACTTCTATTCCTGGTGAATTGTAATCCATTTGCAAGCAGTCGGGGTGTGTGTACGTGTGTGTCCATGAAGGGCCCTCTCACCAGGTAGGCCCGTTCATCACTGATGACAGTTTGTGTGCAAGGGGCTTACTGCAGATCCCCCGCTCACACTCTCTCTCTCTCACACACACACACACACACACGTGCACGTTGGGGCCACCCAAACTTTGCTGCTCGCTCTTTTTGTGGTTTCAAAGACTAAATCTATTCAACAGAGATCGAATGCACAAAAAGTGGAAAATGTTTCTACACACAAACACACACACACACAGAGCCCACCCAAGGAAAATATTAACAGATTGATGAAACATGCAAATAACACCCCCCCCCCCGCTGTGTCTCATTTACATGCATAACCACCATTACTGTGAACAACAAAGGGCCTGTACTGTTATGCACCATTTGAATGTTAATCCTCTAAGAACTGTTGAGTTTCTTTTGGGTGTGTGTGTGTGTGTGGGGGGGCCGAAGACACATAAAAGCAGTTTGGACATGTTAATGAACTTCAGGGGTTTAGCACCGGACCTCGACAATAAAGTTCCTCTGAGCATAAAAGGGAGGATGCGTTTCCTTCTGCTCTGTCTACACACACACACACACACACACACACACACACTCATCATCATCATCCTCTTTAGAGTCCTCCTGACCTTGGCCTTGTGTGTGTGTGTGAGGCTCGGGGGTGGAGTGAACGCAGTGTCCAGTCCTTCTGCTCGACCCGGCCCGACTCAACAACAACAACAACTGAAATGGCTTGCAGATGTGGCCCCACCTCGGCTAATAAATTCTTTGTGAACTCAGCAGACATCGGGGGGTTTGGGAGTTTTGGCCGGGGGGTTGTCAAGCGAGCTGGACCTGAGGGGGCTGTTTGCGTGTGTGTGTGTGTAAAAGTGTACACATCTGTCTGGGACAGAGCTCGCATTCGTTTGGGGGTTTATACGGACACGAGCATGTGTGCAGTGTGTGTGTGTCTTAGATAGCTCAAGTAGGAACTTGTAAGACGTTTGAAATTAGTTGGCTCAACTGTTTGACACCATAATCTCAGTAAAACTGTAATTGGCTGCTCCTCCCTGCAGAAAGCCATTGAGTAGACCTGTGGCCTCAAAGTGGAGAAAACTACACCCCGTGAATGTAACTGATGAGAAATAAAAACTGCTATTGCTTAATTTTATAGATGTTTAAACACAAAAGTCAAATGAAACGCACATTTCTCAAGCTGCCTCCCAGACTCCAATGACTTTTTCAATTACCAGATTTTTAAAAGGGGAAGCTAAATGCATTTTTTCTCATACGAATGTGGCCCCTGAGCCGCTCAGACAGGCTGCGTGGATCCATCCCTCACAGTCAATGTCTCAACATTTGTAAACTGGCTGGAAGCGGAGTGTGTTTGTGATCAGCCTGCGCCTGATCTCAACACTCATCTGAGATGATTTCTCTCTCCCCCTCCAGCCTCTCTCATGTTTAATCATCTCTCTGTGTGTGTTCATAAAGCTGCCTCGTCCTCTTCCTCCTCCGACACCGAGCAATCAGGTTAAGAACGGGCACACAATGTCCAACCATCTCCATTAGTCTGTTTGTCCTTGTTTTGCTCACTGGTTTATTGATGGTGATGTCACTGGAATTAGAATCAGATGACACTTGGTTGGTTGTTTGTTCATCTCCAATCAAATCTGAGCAAAACAGACCCTGTTATTGAGAAGCTTTAAATAGAACATCAGCAAACAAATGGAATCCAGTGAATTAGCAGCAGAACAAGGAGCACGCAGGGTTTTAACTTACACATGTTTATCTTTTCCAAATCACGAGTTCTCCACTTTAATGAACGATATTTGATTATATGTTTTATAATCTAATGATACGTACGCTGCTGCGAGCCATCTGGGTCACATGTCTGTCTTCTCTTTCTACTGTACGAACGCCACCTCCCCGCTGGGGGATTTAGGCTGTCAGCACTCAGATTACACACGCCGGTTCACTTTTAACATTTACTGCACTCACACACTATAACCTGAGAGGCGCAGCGACGGCACACAAACCCACTGTGCAAACAGGCCTAATGCACACACACCCGGCCTCCCGGCTCTCTGCTGTGTTTCTCTGAACAAAACCAAAATGCCAAAACTGTGTGCATGTGCCAAGACGCTGGTATGCCTGGTTTTACTCAGCAATCTCCCCCCGTACGCACACACTCTCACACAAACACACTCCTGAGCAAAGATGTAATCAGCAGCTCCAGCTTTCATGCATTACCTCCCCCTTCTCCCATAACACACACACCGAAGCCCATTTCTTTCCCTCTTTGCTTTCCCTTGTTTTGTTTTACAACTTTTGTAAAGACTGTGTGTGTGTGTGTGTGTGTGTGTGTGTGCAGGGGAGAGAAAGGCCTTGGTGACATTAAACACGGTTGACGGGGAGTGGGCAGAATAAACAAGGTCCAGAGTAGAAAGGCTGCCCTTCAAACACGCCATACTCGGCGCATAGGCCCAGGATCAACTGTGTTTATCAAAGTCCCGGGGCGAGAGACGGAGAGAGAGAGTGAGCCAGAGAGGGGGGGGGGCAGCTCGTGGTGTGGAGCCATGGCTTTGAGCTCCCACTGATGCAGGGGCTGGACCAATCACAAGTCCGTCTAGGAACTTCAAAACTGCTCCCAGATAAATGCAGTGAAGTAGTTTATTGGTCAATATGTTGTGAAAACTGGTCTAGAATTGAGTAGCGTGCCTAGTTTCTTTGTACTTCTGTTGGACACTTTGAATTGAGAGGAACTGAGAGGAACAACAGGCCCATCAGATTCAAATCTGAGAATCTGCTCAGCTCTGCACACATGTATGTAAAAGACGATCCAACACAGATCTCAGGCGTCCTGACGAGACGGATCATGAGTCAGTCGTGCGTCACCGTCCTTTCTCAGGGACAGCTCAAAGAACTGGATGGGTACAACAGATACTGTGCTGGTACCTTTGAAAAACACTGACTCTGAACAGCTCAACTGGAATGATAAACACACACAGCAAGAAGAAGGAGGTCACACTGGCCACCTCCTCAGTCAGGGACTGGAACCTCCATTTGTATTCCATCCAATATAAAGTCAGTCATTACTGTGCAGTTAACAGAGCACACAGCGATCCATTTGGGTTTCAGTATTTATTGTCCCTACTTGACGCTCCTGTATGCAGCCTCACGACTTCAGCCAGTTCTCTCCGTAGTCGTCTCCACACTCGAGCCTTATCTGTTTTCCCCGGGGCCCTGCAGCATGTGCAATCAGTCAGTATAACAAGTACGCCTGGTTGGATGTGGGTGTGCATCCACACACATATGTATGAGATAAACTGTGGGCGTGTGTGTGTGTGTTTGACTCTGATCTCATCTTCCAATCACAGGAAATTGTGCTGGAATTCAGAGTTTATTGCACAAGCTGCAGTTCAAAGGCAGAGGCGAGCAATGGAATCATGCAAATCTTTACATTTATGAGAGCGGAATCCATCTCACAGCGTACATCACTCCTGCTCTGACGGCTCTAAGACCGCCGTCCTCCAGCAACATTATGAACCCATGAATCTCATAAATCATAAGGCAGCCCTGAGAGCGCGGAGCTCGGTTCCCGCTGGTGGAGGACGGCTGAGAGGTGGAACTAACCCATTTCCTCCCTCTAAAGTAAAACGCAGAAAGGCATTTAGAAAATGATGGTTACTCTGGATAATGAACTAAGATATAAGTCTAGTAACAGCTTGACTTTGAACTGGTGAAAATGCACTCTCAGCAGCAGTAACACAAAATCACCACTTGCAAAGACACAAGGAAATATTGTCCCAGAGTGTTTTCTGTTCCTGTGTTGGACTAAAAGAGCTTTCCTTGTGTCTCTGTTGGGGTCTCCACTAACTCCAGGAAACTTTTCCTTCTGTGCCTAAACATGATGTTTACAAGAGTCAGAGGACTGATGTCAGCTCCAGAGCCAGAACGTTTCGTTGAAAGTCGCTAAAAAGGCTGAGAGCAACTGCAGAGTCAGGAAGGATCAAAAATACTAAGTTTATTGGTGAAAATAGATGATGATTGAACATAGTTTAGCGTCAGTCTTTGCCGCTAGTGCAGATTAGTGCAGAATCTTAACCCAAAGTAATGCACGACACAACTGACTTTCTAAATTCCATGTTCAGACAGATCAGGAAAGTGATACCAGATTGTAGTCACAACTAAAATTAGCCAGGATTGAGCCTATCTCTCCAGGCTCTGCAGATCAAATGTCGTATGAGCCCTGTGTGGTGGCGTGTTCACAGATCAGACACACGGACTTGTTGGAACTAGATGGAAGACCAGGATAAGAACAGAATCAGCGTCAAGTTCCTCATCAAGTCATGTGACACACGTTTCTCTCACAGCAAAGAAGACCTGGTTTTCTTCTCACCTTCAACCTTTCCATCCTCCACCCTTCCCTCATTCTCACCCCTCCATCTCTGCCTAATACAGGCTCAGCAATCAAAGAGTTAATCGTAAGCCCCAGACTTTGCAGACACACACAAGCCCTCTTTGTTTCGTTGCGGAAAAAAACAGTCGAGTGCAGATAGACAGAAAAATCTTAAGTCACGTTCGTGGTCAATTAAGCTTTAAAAATATTTTAAATGTGCCGTATTGAAACAAGCTCTCCGCACTTCAAATGGACATCATCAGAGGGCTTTATCCCAGCAGTAATCTGTAAAGGTTTAAGTGTTTTGGTGGGGGTCGGACATTCATAACTTGCGTGCGTGCATGTCTGTGTGTGTGTGTGTGTGTGAACATATGTGGCTGATCCGCAGCTCAAATCTTAACCAGAAAAAAGTTAGTCAGACAGGCAGACTGGCTCGACTCCAAACTAAATATAGGAAACGCCATTAACATGAGGCAGATCAAGTGCAGCCAGAGAAATGTATGAAATGCACCGCTTTCATCCTGCGTGTGTGTGTGTGTGTGTGTGTGTGTGCTTTCAGATGGCTGAATGATAACATTGTTCTTCGCCACTCAGTTACATCAGTGTGAGCTGTCGGTGCTTGTGCAGGCAGGTTCAACCTGTAACTGTGTCACATGCCGCTGTGCAGCTCCCAGTCTGACTGACTGTCTGCGTGAATGACACCTTTGGGAATTCATGAAAAATAGTTGGACCTGAAAACAAGGCTACCGCCACATGGCCACATTCTATATGTTTGAAACTGCATCCTCGTCGCTATGGTTACACCTGCCGATGATGTCCGTCCACAACGGAGAAATGCTGCTTTGAACACCACGGGCTGCTGGGTAAAAGCATTTGGAAACAATGATGCAGTCGCCCGCGCTCAGCTCTTGATTGGCTCCCATCGGCTACGACATGGTTTCCAGAGGTGAAGCCAAAACATTCCTGACACTTACTGTGACTTGCACTTCTACATCATGGACGGTCCAAGAAATGAGAGTCCTGCTCTAATTTTTCATCTTTCATCGCTGTTTCTCGTTTGGAACGCTCTCTGCAACGAGCTGCCGAGGAGCTGATGTGGTGATGTGTTTATAAGCGAGACAAAACTGAAATAAATATCTGATACGTGACTGAAACTGAACCAGCTCAGTGCTCCTTCATCCCATCTTCTCATGTAAACATCTGAGCTGATGAGTTCGCTGTTGAGTTGATTCAGTTAAAAGGGTTGAAGATTGTCCATCGCAGGTTGACCTCAAAGAGTCGGTCTGTAGCACGCGACCACGCCTGGCCTCCTGTCACTGCTCTCAGATCAGCTCACATGACTTAAAGGTTCAGTGTGTAGAATTAAGTGACATCTGGAGGCGATGTTTCATGCTGCAGCTTAATGCTCCTCATCTCACCCTTCCCTTCCCGACCTGTGGTGAACTTGGCGGCACCCACAGAGAGGATGTAAATATAAACTGTGGGGACAGAGTCCAGTACTACTCAGCCTGCTGCTGACGAGTGTTAATGTGTGTAAACAGAGGTACATATCACACATGAAGCTTCTTTAAACATCTTTGTGTGCTGTTTGTGTGTGAATGTATATTTCTCCGTGTTTGTAGGTGGGTGATTAACTTAGTGAGAAGCAGCTATTGCCCATGCTGCCAGTGAGAGTGATCCTTTTCAAATCCAGATGCTGCCATTTCCTGTGAAAGCAGAGAGACGATGAAAAAGCCCCCCCCCCCCTTTATTTTAACTTGTCCAGGGGATTTATCTTGCCGTGTGTACCAGGAAATTGCACCATTCTCCAGAGCAGCCCACAAGTTTGTTTGTCCAGAGCTAACCACACACACACACACACACAGACTCAATGCAAAACCTATCAAAGAATGCACAGGAACGCATGCACAGACATGTACACACACCCTCGTGTACTCTCACACGCTGATATGTGAAGCTAGGCTGAAAAATGTGTGTGTCTGCATGTGCGTGTATTTTTAGCATCTCGCTCGTATTGTTCTCCTTTGTACCGAAGCTCTGGGAGGTCTGATGACGAACCGCGAGGTCCCGCGACATGCTTCCTGTTTACACTGCTCCACACAATAACTACCCAGCTGACGCACCGAGTGTGTGCTTAGAGTGCAAGTGTGTGTACAGTATTGTGCGCCTGTGTGTCTTGGCTTGTGAGTTCTTGCCCGCGTGTTTGTGTGTGCCAGCATGTCCGCCTCCCGGTGATTTGTTGCCCCGTGACGTTAAAGCTCTCCACCTTGGTCCATGTTCACTGATGCTCATTCAGAGGGAAAATATTGTGTCTCAGATAAAGTGACCGGAATGGCCGTGCGGTAGTTTGACCTGGAACTAAACAGACTGGCTTGTGGAATGAGAACAGAGGGTGGTGGAATAACATTTGATTATTCTATGGATCAGCAGAAAAATAAACGACTGTGATATCACTGGCCCCAACGTGTTGGAGTTGGGGTTAAATCAGGTTTGTTTAAGGTTAATCCACCACTCAAATGCACTGAGTGAAGAAACAAGAATAGGAATACTAAAGGTCTAAAGTTTCAAGGTGGAAAATGTGTATGCCTGTGTAGTTTCCTCCTAACTTATACTCCAGATTCAGCAACTAGGATAAACAGCCAGCACATCAACATAGTGGAGCATTTAGCAGCTCGTGAGCCAAAGCAACATTCAACATAGAAAGGGACCAAACCTCAGAGGGTTTTGTTTTGGCCTCAGACTCACAGAGGCATGGGAGGCACTGAAGAGCATTGGGGTCAGTCACAGAAGGGGAGCGGGCAGGACAGGACTTGAATTTGCTCTCAGGCTCTATCCATGAAAACCCAGCAACCGTGGCAGGAACACACACCTGACGTCCAGCCTTGGCAACCGCCTGCTGACGTTCATCATCTCCGCTGATCCGTCGGTCTCCTATCACATGATCCTCCTCTGGAACAGAACCACTGGTCTTAGCCTGCGCTACCAGAGTAGTAAACAACACAGAGCCAAAGCTTGAAACTCACTTTAGAACCAGTGTGGCTGCATGTGAGCTGAAGAGTGAGCAGCTGAGGGAATGTGATGGATGTTTTTGTTTTTTTTAGCCACATTATGAGAACGTGTTCAGTTTATCATGTGCATGTCTGTACGTGCACGTTTTGGGAGGAGCTCATTTGTCCAGGAACGTCATATCTGGCTGAACTGACAGATAAAACATATTTGTCTGGACACGCTGTGTGTGTGTGTGCATATTAGTCATCTCCTCAGTATTCCCAGGTCCCAGAGCCATAGCTGGACTATTAAACTCAGCTCTGAGTAATGAGGCCGGCAGATGTTCTATCAGCAGCAGAATAAAACAGGGATCTTTGTGAATATAAAAACAATAGAACTGTAGTCGCAGCATTCATCCTGCGGTCACTTTGTGTAACTGTGTGGGGACTTGAAATGAAGAAAACCAAACACACGGACGGTGAGACAGAGTCTCAGGAAACATTTTCTGACCCATGCCGGACGTCCAGGGACCAAACAAACATGTTGGGGACCAGAGTCAGACACCTGAAACTAAGGGACAACAGCTCTGAGCCACTCGAGCCACTTTCCTTTTCATCTCTCAGCTCTAATTAGGCTCGACTCCACTTTGATTCCACGAAACAAGGACGTCTTTTAGGGCGACCCATCCAAAGTCCATCTGGGAGAACTTTAAACGTCATTTCGACTACCTCTCAAAAATTTACAACGTCAAAGCTACGAAAGAGAGAAAAAAAAAAAAACAAACCTGAAAATGAAAAACGTGTGCGCTCATGCAAGTGAGGGGATGCAACTGTGAGGTTTTTTTTGGAATGTTCTCGTTGTCTCGCCAGAAATGTGTGTGCACATTTACGTGAAATAAACAAAAGAGTAAATTAAAAAAATGTCAATACTTGTTAAATGAGTCATTTGGAGGAAAAGCCAACAATTAATGAGGATGTAAAATGGTGGTGGTGGTGGGGGGGTTGTGTGTGAATGTGTTTAATTTCCAAGGATCCGGCTCAAGAAGAGCGAACGTGGCTCAGGCATGAGATGTCGAGCGTCTGCTGGAATGCTGAAATGTTTGAGCCTGACATGACAGCCAGGTTGGATGAGAACAATCCCACTCCTCTTCTGTTTATTGTTCTATCAGAGCCGGAGCAATTAATCACCCATCTGCACACACTGAAGTCCGGCCAGCTCTGATGTGGTCGAGACTCACTTTCTGTTGCTCTGGCATCCGAGTTCCCTCATTTCCTCCATTGCTGTGCTGCACGAGAAGAACATGCAGAACAACACAACATTCAGTCCAACCCAGATGCTTCTGCAGGTCTTGAGTTCAGACCTTCTGTTTGTGTTGTCTGACCTGGATTTAGAGGAAAGCAAAAATAAAAGATTTGTCAGAGGGCTCTGAAGTTTCCTTTTCACTTCTTTCCATGTCTATGTCTGGAACATAAGATTTGATATTCATTAGTTTGTTGCGACCTTTTTGTTTCCCGACGTGACTCTTGGCTTCAGACACTGGAGTTCAGGCTGCAAGACTCAACTTGAAGGCTCGACATGCGTCTCTGTGCCTGGAGGCAGAAAACGTATTGTTAGTCACCCAGGCAGTTGTCATTCATTTTGATGAGCTGTCGACCTGAGGAACAGCAGAGAGCCCGAGGCTGGTCTGAAGAAACAGATTCATCAGGAGAGTGAAAAAAAAACAGAAAAAGTTACCTGCGTTTTCCACCGGTGCTGTCTCAGTCACACTTTGCTGACACTAGCGACAGGCCAATGAAGGAGCGTGTTGTGAAAGGTGTTGCTTACACATTAGACTCATATATAATACCGTCTGTCATCCTTCTGATATTTGTCTAACCACAACGAGAGAAAGACTGGAAATATACTGAAGAGGACACAATGCATTTCCAGCCACAGACCTCTTGTTGTGCTGACACGTACGCTGATTCTCTTGGATTCACATGGAGCTCACACTCTGTGCTCCTCTGTCATCCACATCATTCCACACACCCTTACCAATAACTTATAGAAGCTGTGACTGAAACACTCCAGCTATGGCACCATTGAAAATACATTTTTTACTGTCAGATGTGCTGGATAAAGCCAATTCATGCAGGCTAATAAGTTGTGTTTATGGCCCAGCAGCGCCCGTAGAGAGGTCCACTGCTTCCAATATATTTCGAACAAAGAGGCCTTTATTGATTGTTGGACTGAGTGGACGTTTCGGCATCTTGTACAGTACTCGCCTGAATAACCTACACAGGGAATGGCTGTAAATAAATTGACATATACACACACGCATTAAATCTTTCTAGAAAAACGGAGAGGTTGTAGGAAAGTAAAGACTGGGAGAAGAACGAGCAATGATGAAATATGGAACTGCAACTGTTTAACTCGGGGATTCACAGTTTGTTTTGTGTGTTTGCAAACCGTGACTATGCAGCCTTGTTTACTTAAACCTAAACGAGGCCGAATACCTCCACGAGTCCACACTGTATATATGTATTACTCGCGTGATGGGCCCTGTGTGTGTGTGTGTGTGTGTGTGTGTGTGTGTGGAGCAGAGTGGTGTGATGGAGCCCGGAGCACAGCTGGTTGTGTTTAGACTGACAGGTAAATATACTTTAAATATATCCATTAACATGTCATGCAATTTAGTCAAGGGCTTAAAGCTGTTTGTGACACAGACGGCCTGCTGCCCCCTAATGGCAGCGGGTAGGAACTGAACCACGCAGAACCCAAGTTCTGACTGACGCTAGTCAAGAATATGAATCAATCGTATTGAGTTCCAGAACATGATGTCACGTACATCTGAAAACACAACAGTCCCTTCTTTCACCTAATTAGCATAGCTGCAACGCTCAAGAAGAGCTTTGTTTGAAGTTGGCTAATATGGGAAATCAAATGTCCATGTTGAAGGATTATCATGGACCTGTGACTCTTTCAAAAAGTAAACTTGGATCAAATCCTCCCTTGATTCTGGTTTATTGAAAGAACCCAAAGGGAGTGGTGTTTCACTTTAAGAAATCCGGCAGGTTTCCTGCTCGCACAGCGGCTCTGACAGTAATCACTTTAACAGGTTCATCTGCAGCCGGGGCGGACAGAGATGTGAAAGTCCACAGACAGAGAATGAGCAAATGGACAGAAAGGTCGGGATCATGAGGAATAAAAACGTATTCTCTATTTCCCCCAAAACAAACCAGCACAGAATGTTCTTGGGTGACGGCCAGCGAGTGAGTAAGGAGACTGTCTCTCCCTCTCTCTGTCTCTCTTTCTCTCTCTTCCCATCTCGGACTCTTTCTACACTTCTCTCACCCCCCCTCTTCCCCTCCCCCCTCCCCTTCCCCCTCCCCCGCAGTGAGAGATGAATGGTTGACAGAGGAATAGAGGAAACATCCAGCAGCCAGATTCCTCAGCTCTTGTAATGCCATTCACACTGGTGTGAGTGTGTCACTGTGTCGTGTGTGTGTGTGTGTGTGTGTGCGTTGTTTCACAGCTGGGGTAAACACCTACATATTCATTTCAGATTGGACACACACAAAGAGTCTGCCAACTCTCATATAAGTGACTGAAGTTGTATCAGAGGAGACCGGGCCCTGAAGTAGAGCACAGCTGGAAGGAAACACACACACACACACACACACACACAGATAAGACTTAGCCTCATTCATAACAACCCTTGAGGTGTGGTCGGCTCCAACGTTGCATGGATCTTCGTTGCAGGGCAAAGTGTGTGTGTGTGTGTGTGTGCGTGCGTGCTTTCATGTGTGTTTTCTCCCCTTGTGCACACAGTCATGTATCCACTGGGCCTCTGAACTCAGAGGGGCAGTGTGAGGTTAAGTTGTACAAGACAGAAAACCCTCTCACCTCAGGCAACACTATCGCCCTCGACTCTCTCTCTCTCTCATCCAACCTCTCTCACCGTCCTCCTCCTCCTCTCTCTCTCTCTCTCTCTCTCTCTCTCTCTGTCTCACCCTCTCTGTGTGCTCAGTCTCTCGCTGTTTATTTGTGCAGGTTTCACTAATCAGCCTGATGTTTTGTCTTCTGATTGGCTGCAGTAATGAGGTCCTGGAGGTCAGCAGCAAAGATCATTATCCCTCTGACTGTGTGTGTGTGTGTGTGTGTGTGTGTGAATCCAGCTCCTAATGTGTGTATCACCAGTGCATATGGATTCATGCCTATAATCAACATTCTGTGGGACACAGGCATAGTCAAACACGTCTCCATGTTTTTATAACCACACGCACAAACACACACTCTTCCTCTCTCGCACACGCACGCACACACACACGCACTGATTGATGACCCAGTTAATGTGGTTGTGTGAAACAGAGGAGACCTACTCAGGTCATTACTTTCTGACATCCATCCATCAACACCTTTCACTGGGAGACCATTGCAGCCGCTAAGTCCCACATACAGTTTAGTGTGGATGAAGACGTGTGTTTTTATATCCCGGTGGGGGCTTGTGAACACACACCAAGGTATGGAGCCTTGTGCGTCTGAGGGATCCTGACACTGTTTTATGGCTCAGGTTCTGGTGAGGATAAGGGTTAATGCATGTCGTAGATGGGATGGTCAAGGTGAAGGTAAAGAGCGAGGGAATGCAGTCTGTCCCCACGGGGATAGTAAAATCCAGTGTGTGTGTGTGTGTGTGGGGTGGGGGGTGGGGTGTCTGAGGTATGCATGGAAACCTGCCTTGCTCTGGGAGATGAATGAGTTTTGAAATGTGACACATAGCTTCGCCTGAGGATGTGTTCCAGATCTGATGCTATGAAACAAAAACCCCGTTTTCTTTTTTTCTCCACCCCCCCCCACACACACGCACACACACACACACACACACACACACACACACACACACACATAAACTGGAAATGGATGAGAATGAATATTCTCTGAACTTCGTAATCAGAAAACTTGACTTTCTACTCTCTACAAACAGCAGCAGTCTGGTTGATGATGGAACACACATGGGAAGATCTCAAACCCTCTCAAGACCTATATTACAACATTTTTGGGACACGCAGTCATTTAAAATTTTAGGTCAAGTCAGTCTGTTCCGTCGAGGCTCATATGAGGCTTATATGAAGTAGAAGAGGTAGGTGAGTGCACGTTGCACCACCTGTAGCTAAATGTTCAGGCTATCCACTCTGCATGGAGCTGTAACTCAGCGTTGAAACGTGATGTTATGTGAGTTTAAGCTTTAGTGACCGGCGAAGTGCAGCTGTACGATAAACGTAGTGGAGTGTAAATCAGCAGCACATGGAAATGCTCAAGTCAAGTCACAGTGCGGCGTTTGAGTCAGTGTGCTTGTTCTCCCCTGGTACAAACACATGTTCGTGTTGCAGGTGATCGCACGCCGCACAGAATGAGCTCATTGTCGCCGCTGCGTGTGAAAGTGAAGTTAAAGCTGCAGCTGTCAGAATCATCCAGAGGAGGAAAAGATCTTGTGAAATCTGTCGGGGGGGTGTATCAAGTCTCACAAAATGGATTTACTCAAGGCAGTGTGGTAAGATAACTCCACCCGTTTCCAATGCTCCCAACGCACAGATTCTAACGCCTTTGAAATAAAGTGAAATCAGGTCTCAGATTGTGCAGATAAACACCAGTGGGGAGATGTTGAAGCAGACGCTGAGCAGCAGCCAGAGGCCTGACAGCTTAAACAGGAGTTACAAAGGGACCTGAAGAAACCTGTGGTCTGAGACGCGCTGAGAAACCTGTGTTTGGACGACGAGTGGGCTGCGACACCAGGGATCGATCGAGCTGCAGCCAGCATGCGCTTTCCATCTTTCACCATCCACACATACAGTGCTCCCAGGCTCCCCGAGCACTTGTTGTTCTACTAATTTAGCTGACTGTGCACAAAAAGTCTGGGAAAACTCCCCGGGCCAAGGACGAGAGGACTTTGAGAGTCATTACTGCCGCCACATCTGCTGGTTTCACTCAAGTAAAGGTTCCCGGAGCGCTAATACCTGTTAGATAACTTCATGCACAGAGCCTGAGAGGGAGGGCCGGGGCGTCTGCCAGCACTAGGGGGCAGTCTAACATAAAGCAAGCGGAGGAGCGCGGCCCTGAATCTCTCACATTCTGGTGACACCGAGTTGAGTTCTGGTTGATCACACACCGGCATGTCGCTGGAAGCAACAGCACGGAGCAGAACCTGGAACAAACAGCCCTCTTTTTGTTTATACAGATGATCGTCACTTTGTAATCGCTCAATTTTTCAACCAGCTTTAAACACACAGTCATTTGGTCCATAATGGGCCTGTTAGAGACTCATTAAGCCGTTAGAAAGCGCAAGAGCCGCTGAGGGGCTGCACAGAAGCGTTCACCCACTGAGACAAAAGGCACAGAACAGGCGGCTTTATTCTGTCTCTGGCCTCCACCACTCTCTGTTCAGTATTCTCCACTCTTCTTCTCTTCACGGTTACATAAACAGCATCTGAGATCGCCAGCCACATCCTCCACATCAGATTCCATTGAATCTGCACATAATGGCTGTGGTGTGGCTGTGCTGCTGCGGGGTGGAGGTCTCTCTCTCTCTCTCTCTCTCTCTCCCTGTGTTTCTCTAGGCTGGTGGGACCCAGCGGCGGTGCTGCTCAAGCGTCTGTTTAGCAGGGAAGCCGGCGCTCCTTGATGTGGCTGCAGAGGAATGAGAGCTGCGGCCGCAGAAGGAGCTGCATGGAGCTGCTCCACCGACCTGTAATATGAGTCACAAAACAACACCAGGCACCTCCAGCCATGCTCCCTCGCTGCGTTTGCTTACTCTCTGTGGGTGTGTGTGTGTGTGTGACTGCAAACTGTGGCACGGTGCATTTGTATATGAACCATCAGTCTGTGTGCATGTGTGTCACGAAAGGTAAAGTGTCCTTTGTATGCTTCCCTTTATGTGTTGTGTCTCAATGTCTATGCATCTGTTGTGTGTGTGTGTGTGTGTGTGTCTATGTATGTCATGTATGTGACATACTAGGGAATGACATCACCCACGTGCAGAATGCTTCTTATTTGATGCGTTTTTGCCGCTGTCATTTTGCAAATGTCCTCACTGCTGGAATAATAAAAGATTTCTCATTGTGTGTGTGTGTGTGTGTGTGTGTGTGTGTGTGTCTCTGTATGGTGCAGATCTGATGAATGCCATTGATCCCTCACAGCAAAAGCGAGCATGTGCACACAGTATGTGTATGTGTCTGTTTTATTGTGTGCTTGTGTGTTTGTGTGTGTGTGTGTGCATGTGTGTGTGTGTGCATGTGCGTCTTTGTGTGTTTTATGTTCGGCGTATGCGTGGCATCCGATGTGCCGTACGTAAAGAATCAGGGTGTGTGTGTGTGAATTGTGTTGACTGATGAGAACATTCTGTTCATTCAGTGCGTCTAGTGCCATGATAGTGACTAACACAACGACATTGCACAATACTATGCAGTGTTGCATCATGGGTAATACTGTAGGTTTCATCTGCCGTCAATGGAAAAACAACATTTAGGTGATAAATGATATATTTATACATCTGTTTCTACTGAATGATGTCGATGCTGAGTCTATCGCCACCTACTGGCCGGACGGGTTTGTTTGGACGCTCTTGTCGGGAAAACATTTTCTGTCATTTAAACAAAGGGCAAAAATAGGAGAGTCGACACGACTTTAATTTGATGCTAATTCAGTGGGAACACTGGCAGTGATGCAGTAATTCAGGTGCCTGCTTGCTTCACCTCCTCATGGCACATGGTTCTTCAAGATACTCATTATTTTACTGTTCGTGGCAGAAAGGGTTAAATCAAGCAGGCGGGTGGCAGAATGGGGGATTTTGGGGGAGAATTTCATTTTCATTGTGTGTCTCTTTCTGTAGTGGGATCCTCAGTGTGGAAAGTCCCGGCGTTCACCTGCTGCTGTATCCCTTTCTGGGAAGAACAAACCTCAAGAAACTCCCTGGATCTGGCTCTACCTCTCTTTCTCCAGAGCGTCCTGTGGCCACTGGGGTGGGGTGGAGTGTGTGCGCAGGTACGTGTGTGTGGGTCTGTCTGTTTGTGTGTCAGAGATTGTAAACACACCTGGCCGACATATAGGCTGTCAACAGTCAACAACACGTCACCTCAAGAGTGGATCCCGAGTTCCGTGTGTGGACATTTTCCCATGCATGCAGGGGAAGCTTTCAGCAACTGGTGTGAAGGAATCCAACTCCAGTGGCGGTGACTAACCCCCCATCCTCCCCTCCACATCTCCTTTCCTCTTTTCCCTCCCTCTCTTTCACCCTCTTCATCATATCACCCCTGCACCTCCTGCCCTGAAGAGACAGCTGCGGAAGACATTATGTTTTGCTATGTGTGTGTGTGTGTGTGTGTGTGTGTGACAGGGAAATATTTTTTAGAAAAGAGGGAGAATAAAGGGATGAGGAGGGAGTGTGACAGCCGAAGAAAGAGAGCATTGGACACAGTGGCAACAGAAGGCACACTGAACTTTTGCCGACATATACGTCCGTGTTTTCTCAGTCCCCGTCTCAAAAACATTTGCATCTGGTTCGAAAACAACCCCTATAGCCCCGTCCACATGTGTCTCGCAGATTTACATCAGTTGGATAATGCGTATGTGAGCATATGGGGGCGGAGGGGGGGTGTTACTGCCCTCATTCAAAGGGACAGTCATTCTTACACATGTGAACATCGGACCAGAGTTTCGGGATCCTGGAGTTCCTGCGCTCTGTGGGTGGTGGGCTGACAGCTGGTGGCTGCAGTTCAACCCTGATGTTAGTCTTTATGGTCATTTCACCACAATCTAAGGGGTCATTTCACCCACAATTTCAAAATTGCCTATTCATCATAGAAAATTGCATTTCACGGAAAAGGGAAGGGGGGAAAAAAAACAAACATTCATATTCACTTTGTCTTTGCGATTCGAGTCCATTAGAACTGCGTCCTCCTGCCAGCATCAAAGCTGTCTCCTCCAATCTCCTCTGTTATTGTGGGCACGGCAGCGAGATATCTGGGATTTGATTTGTGTTTAACATGTCAGGTCCATCGGTTTTCCCATGAGCCCATGTGTTTTCTGATATGTGTTTGTTTTATGTTGAGGCAGGTGGTTGCATTTAGTTGAATTCCATATAATTTCTGGGGGGAAGAGTTTGCTAGAGATGCACTTAGGAAGAGATGGTACATGGAGACACGATGTGAGGTGGAGTATCTGGGCTGTACGCTTCACATTTGAGCTAACTGACGACTCTAAGCACGAAACAGGAAGCCACAAGCACACGTGCACACAAACATTGATCCAGCTATTCCATACAAAGCACTTGTTTGGAGCACAGCCCTCAGAGAGTGTTGCAGCCGCCATCATGGCCCATGGAAGGGTCAGTTTCTTGCAAATGAAGCACCCGGGGTTCCTTATCAACGTTAGTCAAGCCTTCTTTAAACCACTGAACGCCTGATTGCTGCAGTTTGGAAGAATATCTGTGATCATCGGAAATAAAACATTCATCAACCTGCTGTCAGGGTTTGCTTTTCTTCCCACAAGTGCATGAAACGATTTTTGAGACAAACCAACAGTTGGACACATTTTTGACCAATATAACTTTCACATTTTTCCCACCTTGTCATGTTTTGGGCCTGTGGCTGAAAATGAGCAGAGGGAGTGAACCCAAATAAAACACGTCGGCTGGAGAATTAAAAAATGAGCTGAAACTTTATGTAAACCTCCATGTGGTAGGGGGGGTGGGGGGGGGGTGTATATACTGGATAATATCTCTCTCACTGAAATATAAAGCCACCTAATTCCTACTTCCTTCATTTTTCCAACATTTTTGATGAAGGTTCAATGTGTTTAGGAACAAAGAGGCAAAAGCACGATTGTGATTTTCAAGCCTCATTAACTGGAGAATTATTATCCACTGTCACATGATTTTATGAGTAAAACAACAGTGTCAAACCTTAAGCCAGTGTGGTGTTTGAGGTCACGCTGCAATGCCAGCTGGGTAACCAGCCAGCAGCACATTAACTTCTCATTGGTCGTAATAAAATAAAGATTTTCAAATAACCTGACTGCTTATTCATGTCCTGTCACAGGAAATGATGAATGAAACTATGAAAATAAGACCCATGTTTTAATAACTAAGACTCATCCGTTAAATATTGAATGAGCGCCTCACTGTGTGTGTGTGTTGGCGTGTTTGTGTCAGTTCACCGTGGCACTGTCCGAGTGGGTTTGCAGTGCATTAATCACAGTGTGAGTCAGTGTGTAGTTTGTGGCAGGACTCTGGATGTGGCTGCTTCATTAAAATGTTAACCAGGCCACACGGACAATGGGCTCACTGTTGGTCCTGCTGTCCTCTTCATGCTCAACTATGTCTCTCTCTCTCTCTCTCTATCCCTCTGTCTGTATCTCTCCCCCTTCATCTCCCTCTTTATCTTCAGAAACATGCATTGGTCTTGGCTGTTGTTGAAACCACAAACCTAGAAACACAGACCCAGTTTTTGGTTTTACCGTCAATCTCTATTTTCTCTCTGTTATTCTCCTTTGTGTCTGTTTCTGTTCCTCTGTGCTGTGGTTGCTTTTATCACTCCTCTTTAGTTTCAACCTGAACACGTTTCAACTCTGTGTGAACCGAGCAGCCGTAAATCTGATTATGTTCAGGCACGCTAATGTTACTGAATTACCTTCGCATAAGTTTGTATGCATGTGTGTGTTTCACGTAGGTATTTGTGCGACCAGTATTTTGTGTTTGTATAGTATGTACTTTATCTTTCAGCGAAATTCTTCACATTCAAACAAAAATGATCACGAGTGCGAGCATCAGTCTGCAAAACTACTTTTGTAAAAAAGAAAGAAAATCGTTGTGGAACAGACAGACGGCCGCTTGATAACGAAGGTGGGGGGGGGGGTCAGTGAAAAACCTCTTTCCTTTAGCCTCAGAACTAGAGCTTGCTCTTACCCTCACTCCTGCACTTTTATAATTTCTATCATTTTCATTCTTTTTCAGTTTTTCATGTACGAAAGATGCTGTAAAAATAAAGTGCGTGTTATTACTACTCTGAAAATATGTGAAAATAACAAAGTAAGTTGTGTCTCAATGATCGTATATTTTTAAAGGCCTGTGATAATCATGCTAATGTCCATGTCTAATGAGATTATTTGGCACAACATGCCATGGTTACACACACACACACACACACACAGCTTAATGTGCTCATTTAAAATGGTGCAAAACATTGGGCTACGCCACCGCTGACATTACTGATGCAGGGGATACGGTTCCCCCTCCAGAGACCTGTGCTCCACATGTAGAGCCGTAACACGGATCAAAGTGGCCCTGACACCACGGGTCCCGTGGGGCGTGTAGCCCCGAATCCCAGAGCTGGCCCCGGACTGCCGAGCATCAAAGCAGCGATCGATCGTGACGGAGAAACAGGTGTGTGTGTGTGTGTGTGTGCGTGTGTGTGTCTTTCAGCACCACAGCTGGCCAGCTATCTTCTAGCTGCTGTCAAAATAAAAAATGAAAAAACACTTCCTCATTTCTAACCACAGTTTCCTCTCTACACATTCACAGGAAGCTAAGATGAGTTTTTTTGGACATTGCTGCCCCAGCAACATGTCAAAAACGTACGTTTTCAACTGCAATTATAAAACCAGAGACACCCACAGCGGCTCATGAGGGAAGACTCTCCAGAGTTGTAGACCGCAGGAAGTAGAGGGGGATTAAAGAGGAAGTGTCGTCGTGACTCACGGTCACGCTGCCAGTGTTTCAGATGACGGAGTTAGTGGAAAGTGCAACGAGTCATGTGAGGATAAAAAGATACAGGAAGGAGGAAAACTCTGACCTTCTATTTAAATGAAGCCCCCCATCTCGTTGTCACACACACACACACACACACACACACACACACACAGACAAATTCCGTAGTCACCTACATTTCCACTTTGCAAATTACAGCCTGAATTATGGCCCCCACCAATCAAAGCATGCATCTGTCACCAGCACGCCAATCATGAGTCTCCCGGGTGCTAGTCGCCATCCAGGGCGGTCGAGGCAAACTTAAGGTGGTCATTTTCTGCTAAAGCCTGTAGTTAGAGTCCATGGGAACAGGAGGTCGGCCATTTTGGCGCCCTGCAGGCCCTTGCAGGAGTGGCAGGGGCGGTGCAGTTTTCAAAATGTAAATACAGAATTCGGCTCGTGTCATAAAACAACACTTCACCATCTAATTTGGCTGAACGCATCCTGGGACGTCCATCACTCTCAGGGCTTACAGCAGGTTAGGCAGATGCCAGATCTGACATTGGATCCCTCTAAATAGATCATTTTGCAAACCTGCTACGTGTGTGTTACTGCAGCCACAAACTATGAGGGAGTTTTTCCAAACTGCGAGGAGTGTCCAGGCTTGTGGCACAACAGTGTACATGGGACCGGATTGCAATCATGTTGTGCTATGGCAAGAATGGCAAATATAATTATCTTATATATAATAGCATAATAACCCTGTTGAAATGTTCTATGCAAGGTATCATTTAAAAGAGGTGTGGACTTTGGAGTCTGACAGACGAACTCCACTTGAACTTGACAACGTGTGTGAGACCGGACGACCGAACCTGAATTCTCCATTTGACCTGTGAGAAATCTAAAGGGTGAGGGTCTGTGTGGGACATTAGTGGTGTTGGGATTTAAACACGATTCGATCCGTGACTTGGTCGTGCGTCGGCACAGAACACATGATGACACGATGGATGCAGCCTGCTTGCAAACCTGCTGCATGTTATTTCCCCTGACCTTGAGTCTATGACACATCCCAACAGGAATGTGTGTGTGTGTGTGTGTGTGTGTGTGTGTTGGGATGACGTTTCCTGTATAATCTTCCCTGAGTGTGAATAACCATCCATCATCATGACTTACTGCACTAGCGCAGCGTTCACAGCTTACAGTTCACCCTTAAGAAATTAGAGTGCCTCTAGAGGTCTGTGCATGTGTGTGTGTGTGTGTGTGTGTGTGTGTGTGTGTGAGAGAGTGTGCGTGTGTCCTCAAATCACTGTCTTTCCAGTTGTGTGATCACAGGCCTTCCTGACAACCAAAGCAAACACATACGCACGACATGGACGTGCACACGTGTTCTGACAAACACATGTTTTGCCATGCACACTTTTACTATTTCACCCCACATGGATGCGCACACACACACACGCACACACACCCTACTTTGCAGAAACATCTCTTTGGAAAAAGTATTTCATCGTTTCTTCTATATTTGATATATTATTACAATCAGAAAATCACACATACATACCCCAGTGTAATCAGATTACACAAATACAGTAAAACAGGAATGCATAGAAACCATCCACTGATGTATGTACATGCACACACACACACACAGATACACTTCACTGTTGGTGGGATTGAGCAGCTGCAAGCAGCTAACGTGGGGCTATTGTGTGCGTTACAGAGAGTCGTCTTTCCCGAGATTAGTAACCTTGAATACGGCTAATTAGAGAGTTTTTATGTCGCTGCTGTTGAAAGGCAGTTGGTCGTGAGAGCCAATGACAGAGTAGCATCCTCCTGGGTGTCTCGAGGAGGGACACGTTATGATAGGGATGTGGTGCGCTTTGTGTACGGCCCGCGCTGTCATGTGGCTCAGGTCAGGGAAACACTGTGTGTGTGTGTGTGTGTGTGTGTGTGTGTGTGGGGGGGGGTGTCTGCAACTCTGTAGACAACACTCCACACACACACACATACAGAGGAGGAGATCACACACAGCATGGAAATATGGAGGATACACTGAGCGTAAACAAGAAGAGACACATGGGCACAGCAGAATGTGAAATTAGTAAAGCATCATCCAGCAGGACTGAATAGCACGGATGCAGCCTGAGAACTGAGTTCTAGATAATACTGTAATGAGGGAACACCAGTGGTCAAAATGCATTGGTGCTTGAAATGACACAGTGTTTATTTGACCACAGAATGAAGACACTGCTCATTAAGGTCAGGTCCAGGTGGGGTCTGAGGTCAGGGAGGATGATAAGGACACCACCGGGGGTGAAGCATTGCTCTATGTGAGCCAGGAGGAGGAGGCCATGGAATACCTCACTCGTGTTTAGTGAGTGCTCGGGTGAGGGGGAGGTCAGGGGTGAGGCACTTGGAGTGTTTGTATTAGGGGAGAGTCTGGGTGAGGTTAGAGGTTGAAGCATGAGGTAAAGGGAGTCAGAGCAGGGTGATGTTTGATCTGTGGACATGTGTGTGTGTGTGTGTGTGTGTGTGTGTGTGTGTGTGTCTTTGGGAGTCAGTGGGAGGCGGACGTGCGCGTGTGTGCCTGACCGATGACGAAGGTGGTTTGCTGTGTGATACGTGGACAGAAGGACAAATAGAAGCACTGTGAGAAATAATGCACATGTGAAGCGTGTGTGTGTGTGTGTGTGTGTGTGTGTGTGCTGCTGTCAGCAGATCACTAGGGGAACCTCTGGCCTCCTGTCAGATCCCACCAAGTGGCTGATCTGTCACCCCACCCTGCAGGCCACGCCCACCCCTATCAACACTATAGGCTTGAGCGTGTTGAGTCGTCAGGCGTCTGGATACCATCACACACACACACACACACACACACACACTGTACACCGCCCCACAGGGATCCCACTGATCAAAAGTTTCACGCTGACTTTTCTTCCAGCCGTAAAGGCCACAGTTATTTTTCCCCTCCACGTCACATAAAACCTCAAGCAGCCGTTCCCCAGATATCACAGCCAAATCTGAACACGGTCAGCCTCCGTTCCAATTCTTTATCCTCCTCAGCTGCGAGGTTCTGATTAGATCCTCTTCCCTTCCTTCACGTCAGCGGGGCTGCTCCCCTTGGTTTACGTCCTCGCACCTGAGAGATACGCGGCACCAAGCGCCATCCTGCGCTGCCAAGCCCTGACGCCGCCCTGCAACAGGCCCTACAATGGTGGCTGCAGAAATCTAATCTGTGATCTCGAGCCCCGGGTTTCCACTAATAAAATCCTCTCTGCGACCATCATTATCTCCACTGGCTGAGCCGCTCTGCCTCGATGCGTTTTCCATCAGATTCCGTCTTCTTCATTGACGTCAGCACGGCTGCTTCCCTGCCCGGTTGTTTATTTTCATACTGATCCCAGTGTGATGAGAGTTTATATGACCGTGATATGGAACAAATGAGAGCTGAGGAGCTCCACAGGCCAGGGGAGAGGAAGCAGAGGTTGAGAGGCCTCCAGATACCTGCTGTCAAACCCCTGAATGCTCCACTCCAACCAGAACAGATGTGCAGAGCCACCGCTGGATGACAACTGTTTTTACAAAAATAAAAGTTAGCACACAGTCTGGGCTTTTCCTACTTTTACATTCATCTGACCTCATTTCGGCCTCATTGAACATTATCCCCAACACATTTCTTCTGCATGCAAGCAACAGCCAGCTGTGTTTAACTAGGCGAAATCTTTCAGTCAACAAAAACACATTGTTTAAAAACTATATACATACTCTACTTGATAATATACTCCATAATATGATAAGACAGAAGAAATGATGGACTAAAAAGCTGCAAAAACATAAATGCTCTCCTCCTAGTTACAGTACAATACTATCATTATTCATGCAAAATAATGGAATATTGATCATGGCTTAAACCAACCTCTCACATCAGCATGCTAATGACGTGATAATGACGTTGAACGGAGGTAATGTCGGCCATGTTCACTGTGTGTGTCAGGCAAACACCGACATGTGATGGGAATGTCATGAGCTTTACAGATATTCGCTCATAAACCAGTGTATGGAACAAATGAAACGCTGGCGCTCGATGAAAGGTCAGGAGATAAAACTCATTCCACTTTAACCTCTGCTGAGCAGATGTGTGTTTCAAGAAATAAAAGACGTCAACCTCATGACGGCGCTGTTTCAGAGGCTCGCCAAATGTTGCGCCTTTATTTTCAGTCACTGTTGAAACACTAGTCATGGCGGCCCTGGAAGAAAAATGGAGGCATTGGTTATATAATATGGATCAAGTCAACCTGTGATAAAGCCCTCGCTGTCAGAAGTTTTTTTACTCACTTTATCTGAATACTATTCTACCCAGTCCTTATCTATGGATTTATGCTATTATTATTATTGTTCTCTTAAAGCTTTACACATGCCTGACAAAGCGCTCGGGTGAGCAGAACTGAATGTTCCGCTTCCTCCCTGTCCAGTCACGTCGAGCTGCTGCACAGAGCAGAGCTGCGGTTTTATTGGATGCATGTGTCTAAAGGTCATCAGATCAAGGTGTGTTTCGAGGCCGTTCTCTGCTTACAAGCCCTCGCAGCGCCGCGCTACGTGGCTGCTGTCCGCCGTTACATTATGCAAACCCCAGCAGATTGGATCACGTAGCAGCCCACTTGGGCCACAGCCTTGACTAAACAAATGAGGACGACTGCCCCGGTGAAGCCACGCAGGATTTACATGAATGCATATGTCTGTCTTCTTCTATCTGATGCACGCTCTTTCTCTTACGCTCTTAATTCAAGGACCCTCACCCCCTATGGCACTCGGTGACTCAGCCAGGCCCAACAGTTGTGGTGATTGATGACTTCAGCCAGGGCCAGGCAGCAACCACAGACACACACAAACACACATTACTCACCCCAAAGATAAGCAAATGGTCCACAAGCCGCCAATGGCCCTAAGTGCTCCGCAAACACAGGTAACACTGGCCTCGTTTCAAAAGGCTTCATTACCTAACCGCAGCTGGCTACCTCTACAGAACAGAGGGAAAAGAGAGAGAGGCGGGTGCTGCAGGGTTAATGCTGGTCTGCTTTCATCTCTTCATATGGTCGCATGAGGCCAGATCAAATCGCTGGCTCTGTTTTCAGCGTTGCTCTGGGACGCCCCTGGCTATGACGTTCGTTCTGATGAATATTACTCTCTGATGCATATGTAACTTTCTGGGTGCGTTGCCGGAGAGATCTGCCAGAGCCGTCCTACCTGTGAGTTCAGTGAAGGTGAGGCGGGAAACATACGGACCCTACAACCCAGGACTTGCACCATAAGTGACTGCACAGCACAGGCCATGTGTCAACAGTCTGGAGCTACATACGTATGTCTGCACATCAAATCTGAGAATAAACTGGAGGCCAGATGGGTGTGGCCTGGCTTGGGGCATCCTGGGCTTTAACCAATCGCGGAGCTCCAGTAAAATACGTTAGTTATTGGATTATTAAAGTATTTAAAAACTTCAGAGGGAAAAAGAACGACTCAGACATTTGTTTCAGAAGCGAAACGTGTTCAAAACCACTGTTCTAGTCTTTAACGATGGGCTTGAACAGCTGTTTGAAATATTCGTTTTAAAAGGAACTAAAGCTGTCAAATAAAAGTAATGGAGTATAAAATACAAGAGTTCTCTCTGAAATGTAAATCACAGTAGAGGTATAAAGTCACATGACATGACATGGATACTAAAGTACATACAAATGTGTTGAATAAAAACATATATATGAGATTAACATTATTTGAGACAGTGTCGTGTAAAGTGTCCAGCCTGCAGAACTGGAGTAATCAAATATCTCATGTGGTGCCTGAGTGAAAAGGACATTCTCTACTAAACCAGGCCTTCGCTGTAACCAAAGGGCTGTCACATCATAAAACAGATTTATCTTTCTTCAGTGATGTAATTATTGTTGATGGCACAGACCAATGATGTCGTCTTGCTTGGAGTCGGATCAGAAAACACTTAACTTCAAACAGCACATTTGTTTATGTGGAAAAACTCGTTTTAGTGAATGCATGAATTTCGAGCCGAGAAGGATTTTAGAGAGTTTAAAGTATTGTCTGACAATTGAAAGCTATTGTCACTGGTGTAAATTGAGCTGGATACAGTGGCTGCCATAGATTTCCAGTGATGTACTCCTTGTTTCTGAGGTGCAACTTGATTCATGGTTCTATATTCAGAAGCTCTACACCCACGGCATCTTCTCCATCCCCTTCTGGTGCAACAGGCCAGAACAGGCAGATGAAAGAATTGTCCACAGCGGGCCCTGGCTCCAGCCCCCCTCCATCCATCACAATCAACACCAGCCGTCTGCCCAATTAGGCCCCCGGAACACTCAGGGCCACAGCCTGATTGTTAACACTGTGAAAACACGGAGAGAAGGCCGGCGAGGAGGGGGCTGATGTGGGGCGATGACGGGATGCTGAGAGCTTAGAGGGACTTTGGGGGGGGGTCAGATAGCTGGCGGCCCCATTTCCTCTCTAATGGTCTCCAAACGAGGGTATATGAGGGAATGTTACCCCTTAAAGCAGGTGACCTGTAGGAGAGGAGGGCAGCCACGCCCACCTCTGAACCCTCATTTGACTTACTCGACACACATGCACACACATCTACACAAGTCATTAAAACCAAGAAATGGATAGTCATGCATGAGCATAATTATGCATAAAAAGAACGTAAAACGTGCACATAAATTAAGGCCATAAACACAAATTATGAGCAAGAGTACGCCAAAGGGAGCTTGTTCCTAAATATAACTATGCACACACACTCACACGCACACACACACACACACAAACTTGTAGCGTCATTTCCCAGCATTCCCAAAACCCCAATTACCACTAATCTCTAATTCGTCTCAGTTCCTTCATTGAGAAGCCATTAAGTGCTGCAGTGCACGTAGCTGTGCTTCTCGTCCTGATCAACTTTCCGTCTATGGAGGAACTTTAAGCAAACAACAGAAAGAAACACCTGGATTGGGTCGTAACGGCAAACCATAAATCATTACTAGCGTGCGTAAGGCCTTAACCACTCGCTCGGTTTTAAAAGGTATTTACAAAATTGGGTGGCACTGCTGCTATTCAAGACGCGTTGCCAGTAAAGATGTGAAATGTAGAAGAGCAGCACATCATTTGCTGGGAAACCTCTGTGAGACCATCCAACACAAAGCCATTAACAAAAAAGAAAGTCTCTGTAGCATCAAGAGCTATAACACGGCTTCCAAATGAAACAGCCTCAGAGGCCAAACCAGAAAAAAAACAAGTTTTGTTTTTTGTGAGGGAGGTGGTCTCTTGGAGGGCACTGAACCAAGCCAAGAAATGGTCCGGGCCAGAGCCCCTGTACTGTAAAAAGTGTGAGTATCAGAAGTAATCAACCCTAACCCTTCTCCTTTCTTTGAACCCTGAATGCTAGGCTACGCTAACATGCTGCTGGTTACAGGTTGATGTTTAGTGGGCAGATGTGTCAATGATACCGATCTTCTCAAAACAACTAAGCACATCTGTTTTATGACTCCAGAAATCTCTGTCTGTACATGGAGGTCGTTTCTCAAGAAACCTGTTCTTTGCCAAAGGAAGGGGGACTGTGGACACACAATATGGGACTCATTAACGTGAGCGTTGATCGGGAACAGCTCACCTGATTTTCCAGAGAAGGTTTGGTGTGCTGAGTTACTTCGAATAAACAAGTTAACAGCTCTTAGTGTAGCAGCAGCTTTGGGACTGAGTCCTGCACTTGGTCTTTATTTCCCACGGCTCAATTACTGCAGGTCACATTAGCAGTTTCAGAGAGAGAGAGAGAGACGCTGCATCAGCATCATTTCAAAGGCAAACAGCCTATTCTAAACAAGCAGGTCTGAAGTTCCAGGAACTAAAGTTTGTTCTCTTTCATTGGAAGTGTAGGGTTTAAAATTTAAAAGCAAACCCCATCCCCCCCTGTGCTGTACGTTCTTGTGGATCTGGTGGATTCTGATGAAATGGAGTGTATGAGCTGTGACACACTGCTCTCTGCTTAGCTCATTGACTGACTCAAGGTCTGTTTTGTACAGTTTTTCTCTGCCGTCCTTGCTGTACGGGCCAAGCTCTAAGCAGAACCTGCTGTTCCTACCATTTCTGGTAATACAATCTCACTTCATTTGGGTTAATAAGTGAAACCAACTGGGCTTCATCCCTTTTTTCTCTGTTTGTGCGAGAGGGTGGGAGCTGGCATGCAGTTCACACAGTGCAATAGTAAAAAAATAGATATATGATTTTTGATATGATGCACGTCCCATTCAGACTGGACTCCAGTGGAGATGTTGGTGTGGTCTCAATGCAGCTTTAGACCTGTTTCCAGACAATGAGAAAATGTGGTACGAACATTAAACTCGACATGTGTTTCCCTCTTTGCATGTGAGCAGATGCATTTGTGGGTTTTATGATATAAATACCGAGCAGATCTGGTCATTCTAACCCAGATGTGCATTCTATAGTGAATATACCACTCTGTTAGAGGTCTGAAGTGGGCGATAGTGGCCCGTACTGTTTTGTGTGTAGCTAAACTTCATCCCTATGCATTAGTCTCCTTCTCTGTCATCCCCCACCTCCTCCTCCTCCTCCTCATCTGGAGCTGAAAGGCTTTTTTTTTCTTGAAGGAGGGTCAGAGGTGGCAGGAGAGGGTGGAGGCCTGCGTGTAGAGGGGGGGGGATGTGACGGATGAGAGAACCTGTTTGGTGGAACGGAGAATAGACGGGTGAGCTTATCCTCAACACAATGCGGCGTAACCAGCCCCTGCCTGGCCCATATCCACGGACAGCCGTGTCCAGGCCTGACAACAACACTAAAGGTGTGGAATTGCGATTGCGGGGGGGGGGGGGGCGGGAGATCCCCCCCGGGGGGGGGGGGGGGGGGGGGGGGGGGGGGGGGGCAGGAGATCCCTCTCCCTTCATGCATTCTGTGCATGAGCCAGCAGCATGTGTGTGTGTGCATGTTCAGAAAGCTTGTTTCGGGGAGCACTCTGCTCTTAATGTGTGATTACTCTTACTATAACAAACGTGTACAATCAAACCAGATGTACTGCTCTGTCTGGCAGGCTGCCATACAGTTATGGGAAACCGCCACATGTGGGGGGGGGGGGGGGGGCTTGCACGCACACACCCACATATATACATACACAGGTCATACTGTGCCGTATGCGCAGAGGAAGGCTGACATATCATGCTAAGGGGTTAAAGGGGGATAATGACTTGCTATTAGAGCAAGAGGAGGGCATGCAAACAGAGTTCCCAGGGAGACTCTCCTGGTTTCAGCGCTACGTCGTGTGTGTGTGTGTGTGTCCTTCTTCATAAATTCCTTCACATTCCTGGGGATCAGTGTTAGGAAGCTCAGTGTCCTGCCAGCTGTGGCTAGATTTAATGCGTCTGCCACTCACGGCACAGTAATGCGGTTCCATCGCTTCCTCTAGCTTTCCCGTGTTCGTGCACCTGGAGCTTGCACACGTTCAACCTCGTGCTCGGGGGTGCTTCATCTGGGCCCTGAGGTTGATGTGATCTGATTCAGAGCATCCTCGGGCCCCTGCTCCGTGTGTGGTCATACACGTGTGTGTGCAAATTATGCAGAAAATGGATGCCAGCAAACCGCAGGGGAGAGCTGAAACATAATGAAGCAAATGATGCTGTGGTTTTGGGGGTGTTTGGGGCAGGGGTGGGGGGGCAGCTTGCCACAACACACACCTGAGGTGTGACTCTCTCCCTTGAACAAGTGAGCAGCACACTAATTATTGGTTGGGATCCAATAATTGAGGTGCAGCCGGTTGCAGCCTCATTGGAGGCGGTAAAGCCTTCACCAGGAGAAGAGGGGCTCCACAGGCACACCAGTAGGGGAAATCCACTCTATAAAAGATTTGCATGTTACTGCAACCACAACGGCAAGCCTGCATTGTTCAATCCAGATGTGTGAGCATGACAACCCTGGTTATAAAAAAAGAGGTAGCCCTTTGGCCTGAAGTTACATTAAGCAATAGAAATATTGTTGTGATGAATCATGAAAGTGCCTGGAGGGAAATGCCTGAACACGCTATAGTCGTTGGATGTAGTGAGAATGAAATCACTGTGTATCATGATGAATAATATGTCCATACTCCAGTATGTTGTTCATAGGCATCTTGGCAGGGCTCATGAGGCCCAAATGATCACAGTGAATCTGTTCTGCAGGCAGCTGGACCTCACATATGAAAAGCGGATTTTCCCACTGATGCAAAGTCGTTTTTTGGAACCAAAAAATCAGTTTTGGATGCTTCCTGTGGCTCCAAGAAAGTTCTAAGTCCCCTCTGTGCAAGAAAACCACAAGCACATCTTCAACCCATTTGAAATACTGAAGTTTGCAGAAGATTTTATCAACAACATTTTTGATTCGTAGAAAAATATCAACAGCACAAACCAAACTCTGGTTTCAGCAGCCCAGGCTCCCTCCACAACAACTCCATTAATATATTTGTGGACAGTCAACGGGACATCTCACTCCCCAGAGGAGGGAGAGGAAGCTGACCTCTGACCTCTCACCTTTGTCCTCTGGGTACAGCTGGGGTCATCTCAGAGGGTCGAACGTTTTCAAAATTGAATCACTGAATACATTTGAGCAATTTAATCCAGATTGAGCACGCACAGGCTGTACTTTCCAAAAGCTCTCTGCTGGAATTAATCAAAAATCTCCTCTTGACCACATGTTTACATTTTCCTTTCGTAAACATTCTTATGTTTTCAGGAAAAATACAATTTCCAAGAAAAAGAGTGAACGTTCGGCAACGTGTCCTAAATAAATTGAGCCATTTTCTCCTCATGAACTTTGAAGCATGTTACCTAATTGAATAGGAAATCATGCATTAGTGGGAAAATTTCATTTGCATCAATGGAAGGTATTGATGTCAACATTAATGGCTGGCCGGACAGTTGTAACCCAGTTTGTGACGGAAGGGGAAGGAATGGTGGTCGGGGTGGTGGTGGGTAGAGTCAGCGCAGTCTACAGGCTCTTTGTCTGGGATGGACTACAGAGATGCGAGGCCTGGCCTGGCTCTGGGACCTGGAGGTCGGCCAGGGCTGGAGGGGGGAGCCAAGAGTGCAGAAGTGGCCGACTGGTCCCATATTGACACAAAGAGGCCTTTCTCTGGACCACAGGTCTGCAGTGGCCCGGGACTCGCACAGGGGACGTCAGACTACAAAAGGGATGTTGACACACACGGACACTGAACACACACATACACGCACAGGCAGGCAGACATGAGCATGTTCCATCTTCTAAAAAAGTCTCTTTCGGATCGTATTTTCACTTCAAAGAAAGTACAAGGTCACAATTCCTGTTTTTGAATGTGTTCAGTGATTTTAATCAAATACATACTCAGATAATCATTTAATATGAATTTTAAAAAAATAATAATTTTCTAGGAAAACAAGTCTGCTTCGTGGTCCTCCTGCAGCTTGTAAATGGGCCTGGGTGAAGCACAGCCAGTCCCCAGGCTTGTAAATAAAGCTTAATTAGCTTTGATTAAAGCCTAATTAGGAACTGGAGCTAAACAGAGAGAGAGAGAGTAGCCTCTGTAACGATGATCTTTCACCTTTGAGCTTTAGCCCCTTTCCCCTTAGATCAGAGCAACCTGGGAGGAGGGACTAAAGGAGCCAGACGGGTGTGTGTGTGAAAGTAGGTGGACCGGTAGTGATTGTGTCTTGTTGACATAGAGCAGCCTTGGCCTCCCTGCTGTTTTAAGACGAAGACAAAACTCTCTCCCACACACACACACACACACACACACACACTCACACACTTTTATGCTCACCCATAACACTTCCCTGCACTTTACTTTTGCTCGTGTATGCTAACCTCTCAGCTCATAAGAGAACATTTAGGATCATTCATTCGAAGGGCTTCCATGTGTTGCTCATGTGGCAGAGTCCAATCAGTTCCCAGAAACGTGTAAACCTCCCCCAACCACAAAAAAACCTGGAAAACCTTTGAAAGTTAAGTTTGAAGATTATATTTGAATTTCTGATACTGGGTCCCAGTATATCTACATCTGACTACTTTTCTTACATTAAATCGTTCTTGGCGAGGCAAGCGTATCGAACAGCAATCTGACCACGGAACAAAGTATTAACTTTCCCGTCGGGAAATTGTGCTACTGCCGCACGGAATCGTAAAAGATAGTAAAAAGGAAAAGCATATGTGCTTTGGAATACAGCCAGTCATCTTATATAAACTCAATTGACTGACAAATTCAACTGGGAACATGTGCAGGGGCTGAAACCCTGTATGGATAGAGGCATCAAAAGAGTTAGAGGAGAGAGAGAGAGAGAGAGAGAGAGGCCAGTGTGCTGCAACGTCAGCAAACACAAGCAAATCCAAAAACATTCATCTGTCATAAAATAAACCAGGCGGTGGTTAGAAGAGTGCAACTAATACAGAAAATAGTGACACGTGAGAATTCAATGATTCAACGTCGCTCTTCTAACTGTAGAACATTGTGAGCAGCTGCAGTGAAGCCAACATACAGTCTAACAAACATGAACGCATGTTTCTAAACCGAGGAAGGCAGCTCAATGGACTGTGGGTTAAACCATCACTAAATCAAGTTAAAAGTGAAGGTGTCTTTACGGGCCAGCAGCTCAACAGTCTCTGGATCATCCCATTATTCATTTATTAGTGTGTATTTGTAAACTTTGGTGACAATATGAACATTATTCAGGCAGTGGTTTCAGTGTTTCATCTGGGACCCAGTCAGTGGGGAGACCCATGCTGCCAGCAGTAACGCAGGAAACAATTAGCTGCTAAGTCTGGATGAGCTCTAAACTGGTTTTACATCGGACTGAGAGCAGTCTAGTACAATAAGTGATATAAATAACATCAGCATGGCCGCTGACTCTGGGATGACTGATCATTCTGAAGGCCAGCGCACATGTGCAGTTAGCATCCCGCGTAAACGTGACGGTCCCACAGCCTGTGTGTGTGTCCATCAGCAGAGGCTGAGGTCACACTGGCCTGGAGGTGATCTGTAAAGTGACAGCTGAACCTCTCCACCTGGTGTGTGTCTGTGTCTGAGTGTGTGTGTTTTATAGCCTGTGAAATGATGAGGGGGGGGGGTAAGGTGATGCAGGGAGGGTGGGACAGGGTCATGAGATAATCAACCCCTGATCAACTCCACTCGCCAACACGTACCCATACACACATGCATGTAGACACACACACGCACAGGGGTCTCTTGGGCTCCAGATAACTGAGTCAAGGACCCGGGGGTCAAAGGTCAGGGCCCTGGCTCATAGGGAACACATGGAAGGGATAAAGAGGCTCTGGATTCCATAAAGCCTGAGCCGGGACGGACTTATTTATGGCTGCACGGAAAACATCACAACCCAATCCCTCTTCTGCCTGTCCAGTCCACTCCCTCACGGATGGAAACGGGAAATAGAAAGAAAGAGAGCAAGAGAGATGAAGGAAGGGGAGAGAAAGAAGAAACAGAATCGGGTTCTCTCTCGACTCGCTGTCCGATCGGCTTCATCTCAAAGGTTCTCTGAAGGGGGCTCCGACCGTCACTGACGAGCAAAGAGAAGCCATGTGAGAGCACATTAAAACTGCAGGATATTGTGACAAGCAGTGGTTTTGATTTAGACCACAGAAACTAATGGCACGCTGTTTTGCTTGACACACACATCTTCACATTGCAGGATGGGGCACAGACACACAGTTCTTTACAGTCTTGTTCCCATGTTTGATGCTCGGCGTTTTTAGAGCGATAACAGCGTAATTCATGGATCCTGGTGGATGCAATTTAGCTTGTGAATGGGGTTTTCGTGAAGAGCCTTGGTGGAGGAAGGGGCTCTGTTATTTTTATAAACTACATATTGGAGCAGCTTTAGGAGCCATATTTCTAAAAGCTTAGTGCTTCCACTTTTGGAGGGAAGTTCAGTTTTCCCCGAGTACCACAGAGGAAGCTTTTTCACATTTACCCAGTTTAAAGTTCATTGTTGAAGTTCAAACTTTGACGGTGGAAAGTTTCTGTGTTGGCTTGAGCAGAAGGCAGAAAAGGTTTGGTCCTAACTTAAGAGGATTTAAAGATGTGATGGAAACAAAAACAGGGGAGTTAAAGAAAGAAAGATGTACAACAGGAGGAGAATGAGTCGACAGTGGCCATCTGGCCTTTTCACTGTAGCTCAGCCACGGGCGGTCAGCACACAGAAACACAACTGGGACGGGGCGACTGAGAGAGAAAGAACAGTAATGACCATGACGTGTGTGTGTGTGTGTGTGTGTGTGTGTGTCTATGGGTGTTATCAAGTTGTTGTGCTCATCACCTAAGGGCCCTGAGACAATGGCGGTGAGATAATGAAGTCAGGAGCCAGTAACGGAGGCTGATGGAGAACAATGCAGCGGTAATGTCTCTGGCACAGTCAGTGGAGTTTACTGGTCCCTCACTGGGACGCTTCCTTCCTGTCCTGTGTTATCAACACACAGGAAAGAAAACAACAAATCCTCCTCCTCCTCTCTTTACTCTGAATGACTTAAGTGTTGTTCTTTTCCTCCTGACCCACTCCTCTCTCACTCACCTTCCCCACAGTCATGCAGACGCCATGTTAACGGAGAAAACTTGTGTTTAAATAAGTGTAAAATGTCGTGGGAGTTGCATTCATTATGATGCAAGGTAAAAAGGGTAAAACATGTTTGAAGTTGGATGGACCCAGAGGAAAGGTGTTCATCTCCAAAATCTTTAACATCTACTTTCATGCAAATATACACGAATGGTTTTGTTCTTATTGTTTTTTTTTTTTTTTTTTACATCTTGGGAACAATTTCTGAATTTGAATTTTACAAGATGCAAGTTGTTTCAAATGACTCCTCCCCTGGAGATGTGACGGGACTAAATCCTGATTTCCATTTCATTTTTCCATCTTGTCATCATCTCTCTTGTCTTTTTATTCTTTCTCTCCGCTGCTCTCAACGTCTTCCTGCCCACAGGATGAACGTGGTGTTGTTCCCTCCCTGTTTTCCTTCATCAGTGTGTTTTCTCTCTCTGGGGGAAGGAGGCAGCCCTCTTCGATATGGGATGCTGCATGCTGTTTGTGTCTGTCCCTCCCTCCTTGCTCTTCCTCTTTATCCGTTGTTTATCTATGCTTACCCTCCCTCTCTCATTTCAAAGCACCCTGAGGTGGGCTGCGAGGGGAGAGGAGGGAGGAAGGCCTCTCTGGGGTTACCATAATAACTCAGCTCCCTTCCAATTCATGAGCTGTGCTGCCTGTTTAACTCGAGGCTCTGTGTGTGTGTGTGTGTGTGTGTGTACAACCCACGACCCTTCTTCATCCCCATAGTATAAAACATTATGTGATTCTTCAAAGAGGATGGGCTTGTTGCCTTTACATCCTCAGGGGAGACGGAGACAGTCACACAAAGACGCGGAGCGCTGGGCAGAGAGGACACTCTCAGGATGTTGTGTTGAGGACAGGAGGTACTGGCAGCAAAGCACAGAGGAGAGCAGGACAGGGGGCAGGAGGGTGTGGTGTGCTGGAGGAGGAGGTATTCTTCCTGTCTTTGCTGCCCTCATTGTCTCCCTGCACGCCTCTACAGTCATGAATAGAAAGATGAAATATGACACAGAGCAGTGGGGCGAGAGAGAGAAAATAGGCTCCATGAAGCAACACTGCACAACAGAACCAGTTGAATCACCATCATAACTGTACGAGTCAGTGATAGAAACAAAAGAGAAAAGTAATCATGCACGATTCATACACCTCTTGCTCAGTAGTTAAATTAAAACAACTAATAATTCAATTCAATCAATTTCCCCTCTGTTCATCTGGGTCTTTTTTATGATGTAAACTGCAGGCTGACTGTCTGAGATACTGTCCATAGACATTAGCACTACATCAGAAAAGTCACAGTAGACCCCCCAGTTTCAACTCTCTGTCAGTTCTGCATGTGGATCCCCACAGTCTCCCTCACATGCCGAATGCTACTGCAGATCCCGGGAACTTTGAGCATCTGGTGTGACGCGATCCCATGCAGCAAGAGCAGGTAAGAATGTATTCATGATCTGAGACGCCGTCATTAAGACCACATTCAGAAGTGGGCTCATGTGGCCAAATACGTCACGCTTTCTCTCTGCAGGAGTGCGGTGGGCCACGTTACGAAGGTCGGCCCAATCAGCTGACGTCCTCTGACAAACAAACAACTAAATCAAATGAGTTGTGGTCATGCACCGCCACAATAGCAACACTGACAGCCACATTTAGTTTATTTAAAATATTTCAAATCTTTTTAGCTGGTCCGACCATGAACATCGTCGTATGGCCTAACCCCGACCAGGCGCCTTCATTGTAGACACACACAGAGACACATTCCGACGAAGGTGTGAACCGACAAACTTAGATCTGCCCACTTGTGAACTTATCACTTGAGACAGATGTTAATACCAGGTCTGAGCTGGGCCTTATCACCGCCACACTACGGACATGCGAACATAGAGCTGGCTGGACGGAGTCTAACCTGGAATTGCGTTAATGCCACGCTGCAGCCGGGGAGGCACGAGGATGACAGACGGATGGATGGACGCGAGGTTACACGCTGGTCGCTCCTCAGTCCAATCAGTCAGTGTGATTCTGTTTTCGGGACAAAGACATATTTTGAAGACAGAGACATTCTTCATGTCAGTTCTTTTCTTCACCTCCGCTCAGGGCGACCTGTTGATTGATTGCTGAAAAAAAATGATTTGGTTAAACTTTAAACTAACATGCAGTGTTGCTACTGCTCTCATTGTGGGTGAAACACACACACACACACACACACACGTACACACAAGAGCATAGTGTGCTAATCTCTTTAGCATCACCATGGAGACGTTGGTGTGAAGCCTCTGTGGGGGTTTAGCAGTGCCGTCCTCAAACTACTGAGGCTGGGACTGTGGGGGAGAGTTAGGCAGTGGGCCATGAAAGTGTGTGTGTGTGTGTGTGTGCGTGCGTGCGTGTGCGTGCATTTGTGCATGACTGCCTGTGTGCCCTTTTGCATTTTCATGAAGTTAATCCGAGCTCGGCCAAGCAAGTCTGGCTGTGCATAAATAATCACTTTAGGAGAAGTTCAAACAGCATCAGTATGCATGACCCTCCATCTCCCTGACACTACACTAGCAACAGGGACAAAAGGCCTCCGAGCCACCGTTATCCTCTCGACAAACACATGTCTGCTGTTGCACTACTGGTGTTACTCCTCATGAGGAGGAGGGAGCTAGAAAGGCAGCCGAGGAGGCATAGTGTCGGAAACATGAAAAACTGAGTGAGGCATGACATTGAGATCAGCTTTGAGGGCCCATAAGCAACTCTTCAAACTCCCAGAAAGACGGGAAGAAGGAAAAAGGGATTTGGGGTTTAGAGGAAGACTCTTCTCTTTGGCCTCTCACCATTGGCCCATGGTTCGCTCCAATGATCTAAGCCCGACTCCCCAGCTTGGTCCCAATTGGCCCTCCATGGGTCAAATTAGCTCCAATACTGAGAGCTTAGTTGGGCTTGAAGAAACAGCTGGCACTGTGTGGGGCCTTGTGGATCCAAAATGGCCTCCTGGTAACAACAGCAAGGCTCAAGCATTCCTCTCCCACAGACGTGGCTTAGTTGGGCCCAAAGTGGGATATTTGAAACGTAAACAGGGAGATGTTTCCTTTACCTAAATGGGAGAAACTGTTTCCCATGGTGAGGCTTTCTGGACTGGATGATGGTCAGTTTGTTGGTTTGCGGACCTTGAGAATGTCTGGCCAGGTCTTATTCTTACTGTTTTGGAAAACAAAAAGTAAATGTAGGAGCAAGATGTTTTTTTCTCTCTGCAGCATGATATACTATTTAAAGCTGTTTAACATGTGAACATAAGTTCCCGGGAGCAGCAGTAGCAGCATGGTGCTGGGGATGTAGGTCAGTCCACCGTGGCCCTGGCTCAAATATTTCAACAGTTACAGTATGTGAAGCCACCATATCCCTGACGTTGGTGATCAATCTCGACTTCTTCCCATTATCCAGACCTGGATACGAATGCTGTCACTGAAGCCAGAGTGTGCAAATTAGGAATCAGTGAATGTAGCCACGCCCACTCATCCATGTGCTCGACCAATCATGAGTCAGCTAATTATGCCCAAAGCTAAAACATAAACCTGTGCATTCAGATCTGAGTCTGTATATGATGTGTTTTATTATGGTCCATGTCCTGTATACTAACACGGAGGAGGCTGGGTTTAAAAAGTATACTGCAGCCGGCCACCAGGTGGCGATTGAGGCGCTTTGCTTTTAGGCAGCAGTCATATGGTTTGAGCATGTAATTGTGCTGATGTTAGCGTTAAGTCAAAGTGTAGCCTCACAGAGCGCTCAGGGCTGCCAGCGTGACTGTAGACTATTATTATTGGCATTTATTTATGGTCATCATTTGTCTTCATTATTGTTCCAGCGAATTTCCTTTCGTCCCAAATGACCTCATAGTCAGGAATCCATGTGGCACCAGACATTTATTTCCATTTATTTCAGTTTTGTTCTCATTTGTAGCGTTTAGACAAGTACATCATATCCACTTTAGTACATCATTTGCCTCCAACTGTGATGTCATTTGATATTTAGAATTTTCCAATGAAGAAGTGAATTTTGTTTTGAAATATTTTTGGAACCACCGCCGGACTCCAACGTGCCAAACCTTGCTCTGCTTAATCCAATGGTGACAACATGTGAGCTTTAACGTCGTGCGTGTCTCGTATGCGCTGCACTGCTTATATTTATGCGGATCAAGCTGTCAGTTATAGAAAAATATAGTCTACTGTGATTTGACACGCACACAGTATTTTCCTACGTCTTCTCTTACTGCTTGTAACACTTCCTGGTAATCTTTATGGGATCCAGCTTCACGTAACACGCGCAGCTGCCAGCAAAAAAAAAAACGAACAAAACAAACTAGATTTGCCAAAACGGTCGTGTGCAGAGGCTGAAATCAACAACTGGCCTAAGAGGAGGCAACAGATGGAGGGATGAGAGAGACAGAAAAAGAGAGAAATAGAGGAAGAGGAAGGAGACAGGAAAGAGAGAGTGAAAGGAGTCAGAGAACATGTGCTGCTGTCAGTCTGTCTTTAATCCCCTTGGATTTTTTCTGCCTCCCTTTCCCACGTTCTCAGTGTTAATTGATAAACACAGGGAGGGAATGGGACCCCGTGACTAATCATTCTGGCTGCTGATGTGTTTTGCTGCTGTGTGTGTGTGTGTGTGTGTGTGTTTTAACAGGGCACTGAGGTCTGCAGTCCTCACTGGAGTGGCACTGGCAAGACACTGGCAGCGTCACCAGTCTGCTACTGTTTGATGCCAGCACCATGTTGTCTGGTTTTTCCTTAACGCTGAAACACTTGAGGACACAATGAGCCAAAATACAGTAAGTTCCATGACTCACTGAAAGCTTCATCTGCTCCGGGCATAACTGCCATTAAACAAATATACAGGATGTACATAAACACTTTCTAGTCTCCACCTGTATCGGAGCGTCAGGATTCTCTGCGGTGTAGAACAATGCACAAAAACATTGCTTTTCAAATTTTTGCAACTCTTGTCCGAACACATGCGTCTTTGGTGTGAATACCAGGACACCAGAAACATGAGATGTTTTTGGAATTCTTGTTAGAATCGGCCCTTCATCAGCAGCAAACAATATCTGTGGGATCCTGGTGTGGGTGCATGTGTGCACCTGTTGAGACGTGCAGGCCCGAATCAAAGCTCTGAGCAGCATTCAGCAGAGGCAGACTTTGCCCTCAAATTACATCCAAATGCACAAGAAGAAAATACTCTTGTGCCTGAGTCTTTTGAAGCTAAAATCTCCCTGCCTTTCCTTTAAATATAATGATTTCATGTGAAATTAAGATGGTCATATTCTCGTCAGAGCTCTTAAAACTGGGAAGACGATATGCTGAAAAACACGTGATCCAACAGGATGGTTATTGGGTTTTTTCCACTGAAATCATCGTACACAAAAACAAGAATGATATTTTTTTTAAGATTAGTATTTCAAAGCTTAGTGCTTTGTTCTACCTTTATTGAATACAACGTGGATGATGAACTGCACAGCACATACTCAGCACTGCTTTGAAACTTCAAATTTATATTCATCGCCCTCAGCCACACCCCCAGCACCGCCCACCCAGCCCCACTGCCCAACCACAGAACATAATTCCTCTGAGGGTGAACCGGACACCCTGAGATTCGATCTCTTCTATCTCGATTGACTTTTACTTTGCTGTTTGAATATTTCCACCATAGCCACCGTGTTTTTTTAAAAAACTGATTTAAGGTATGCGTATCGAAACTACAAACTTGCAAATTCACAGCTAGCGACACAGAGATGTTATCTGTGACAAGTGTATCATATCCGAAGCCGGCCATCCTCCATCAGTTGCATCATATTCAACAAGCTCACAGTAAAGATCCTCAATCCTCTCATCTAACTGTCAACAAAATAATAATAGTTTTGATTTTTCTAAAACTCTTCTTTGACGACCCTAAGCCTAACTACATTGACAAAATTCAAAATTCTTATCTGTTACAGGACGGACGTTCAACAACACTAATGTCATTTGGCTGAAGATTTAATCTGATTGTGTTGTGGTCAGTGCCTGCAGTCGCTGGCTCTGCCATGAAACCTGACCAATCACATGTGGCCGTCTCAAACACACCCCTTCCTTGCTCCCACACACACACACACGGTCAGAGTCATTTAAGTTGCCCTTAGTCATATTCTCAGCCACAGGGCTCACACCCACACGTACACCAGCCACGACACTGACTCACTCACAGTGTCGCTGCTGACTCATGATCAGGAAATTGGTGGACGAGTTGGATCAAACAGGACAATGGTTCATTCAGTGGTTGAGCAGTGAAACCTGAACAAAGCTTCACTAAATGTTGTTTTCTTCCCCGTTTTGCGTCCCTCGCGGTCTGTCTCCTCTTGTCTTCTTAAGCAATAAAAACCATCTGACCACTAAGAACAAAAAGAACCCCCCCACCCCCCCCACCACCACCACCACCACCACAACCACCACCAAAAGGAAAAGAATCCAATATTCTATCATGCTTCTTTAAATTGTCCTATGTTGACATGAGAATAAAGCATTGATGTATTTTTTCTCGACGTTATGACAAAGTGCGGTGAGCGGTCGGATGGCGAGAAAACATTCAAAGGGCTCCGTTAGGATTAGTCAGCGCAGATGTTTGGAGCGACATGAAGCTCGGCTGGAGGAAAAGAACTGACAGAATGACACAAGTGCTCGAGTGGACTGTCAGAAGACAGAGAGCCAGAGTCAGTGAAAAGGACGGGCAGACGGGTGGTAACTGTGACATCAAAAGGAGGCTGGATTTGTTTTGCCATCGCTCCACTTGCGGGAAGTTGTGTCGAGGACCTCCCTAGACTGCGCTTCAGCAAACACGCAAAGTCACAGGACACAACCGAAGAACCCGTTTTCAGACCATTGTTTTTACCGAATCATTCTTTGGTTTCAGTTTCATGTTGAGATTTGACCCTCACCCCAACGTCTGCACCCTTCCCTGCTCAGAGCGTCATTCGACCCAAATTGCATTAGGATTTTTTTTTTAAAACTCATCTGTGGTAAAAGCCGCCCATGTGTATTTTTGGGTACTTTATGCTGAGGTTTGAAGTTATTTCTCTTTGAGAGCGCTGCAATAAACAGGGGTGAACGGAATTTCCCTCCCCAGTGTATCCCAGTTATTCTCCATCATACTGTTTTGAGGATTATCGGTTTTCCACTTTTTTTTAAGCCACAGAGAAACCTTTATTCAATAGATAGGGACATTACTGGAACGGAGACGGACGGACATGCGGGCAGTTAGAGGACTGGTCCTGTGCCCCTTTACAGCTAATTGGAGCAATCATAATAAAAGGCCAGTAAATCCCCACCATTAGCCCGTTAAGGACAGGAAACAGAGACTGGCTTTTATCACTGCTCTTACCCACTGCTGGTCATACCTGCGGCTATGTGTCAACACACACACACACACACACACACACACACACACACACACGTACAGTTATAAACACCCATATTTCCTTTCCTGGCTGTTGGGCTGCTCGGTCTATTTTTAGTTTCATGTGTGCTTTTTTCATTACCGCACAGCAAACAGTGCCTCTGCTCGAAATAAAGATTTCTACTTTCAGACAGGATGGGGAGTGCCAGCGAGCTGTTGCACCCAGTAATGAGGCTCTCCCTGGGGGTTGGATTGGGCTCCCCGGGGGCCTCGCCGACTGCAGCCGGGACGTCAGTTCTGTGGAAAACAGGCTGGTGGAGGCTCGCTAGAAGAAAGTCGCCTCTTTCTCCTCCTTCTCTTCCTCCTCTCCCTCCTCTGTTTGACCTGTCATTCCTATACTTAAAGGGGGAATTCCCTTATTCTGCGGCCACGGTCGCTGGCTCTGAATGGGCCCGGCTGGGATGAGAGTGCTGGCTGGAGGTTGTGTGGAGCTTGTGAGTGTTTGGGGGGGTACCAATGTTGGAGTGAAAGGCTCTTTTGTAAGACTCCTGCTGTTTGACAGTGGGGCTATCCTCCCAGGACTCATCTTCGGCGCTGCCACACCCACCCCGCCTTTCATATGGTAAGGCATCCTAATGGCTTTAACACTGGCCCAATTGCCACGGCACTCCCAAGCAACAAACGGGCTTCCCCCTGGCAACCAACAGGGGGTTACCCACCCTGCCCTCCACCCCGTCCACCCCCTCCTCCCCTAGTTACCAACCACCGCCGCTGCTGCCCCGGCAACTGCTTCTGCCCCACTGAACCTGCCCCAGCAACCGCTTTTGACTCTCAATCAGTTCAGGTTCATTTCTGACTCCCCTTTGCCGGAGGGCCTGGGAGGTGGGAGCACGGGGATGTGCACGTATGGTTGTTCATGTTCCAGGGTGCAGCTCCCACCTGTTCACACACATACAAATGTCATGTTGAGAGGGTGGCATATCTGGTGGAGAGAACTTAAAGTTTGAAGGCCAGCATCAGTCCACTGCAGCTTTCTTGCTCTCAATAAAAAGTAAATGCATATTTATGCATACCCATGAGCACACACACACACACACACACGCACACACACAAGCGTGGAGAATGAAGTGTTCCTGTCAGTTGGGGGTAGTATACACACATTGGGACTTGGCTAAATGAAGGTCGGCCTTTCCACTGGGTGCTCAGGGCTGGATTTGCATTTGAATCCAATTGTGAGGGCCCAGATTTATGCCTCTGTGAGTGATGCCCAGCAGTGCTTTTTTCTGGCTTTCTCTCTCGACACCATTCTCTTTCCCATCTTCCCTCAGTGTGTTGCCCTGCGTATTGATCCCCTATTTTCCTCACCCTTGTCCCACACAGACACCCTCCTCTTTATCGTGTTTGCCAGGGCAGGAGCCACGTTGGGCCCATGCAATTTCACGCTTCCCACGAATGTTCTCGGTCATTATTCTGGTAATAACTCTATGAATGTTGGATTTATTCTGTGGCACAGTAAAGAATGCCCACATTCTAATGCACTCACACTGGCTCATCTGTGAATCTTTCATCCCCCACTTTGTGTCCAGTGAAACTGTTTGTCCCACCATGTATTTTGACATCATTTCATTTTGAATCCCCGATTATAGAAGATACAGGATAAACCTAATTTACGTAGCAGATAGCAGCAAGGTTACTGAACTCAACAGCTCTTCTCATAACAAAGAATCCTGGCTGGGGGCCTGCAGACAACTGGTAGTAGCCTGAAGCGGCGTGCTTTAGATTTACACGTGAAATAATCCAAGCTTTTCAATTTCCATTGGATGAATGGCAAATGTCGTTACCATTAGTGCTGCAGTGCAGAGGGAAAGCAAAAAAAATAAAAACACACACATCCTGTGAATTTAAGCTCTTATGAAGCACAAGTATGGTGTAATGTAGCAAGAATGCTTTTAAAATGCACTGCGGATACAGTCATTAAACAATAAAAGTGCTGCCATGACATTTCACACATCGGTTCTGGAGACACTGATATGGAGACTTTTCCTTTATAGTGTCAAATAAAAAAGTTTTAAATAAAAACATCTGAAAGCATGAAGCTAGTGCTTGGAAGCAGAGAGAAATATGCCGTGATTGAAAACGGCAGAAAAATAAAAAACGCAGCTGAAGTTTGAGATGGCGGGGCCTCAAACCTGAATCAGAACATTCCTGTTCCACCAAAAGCGATCTACCGGGGACCAAATTCCCCCTCAGCTCCCTGACTGATTGACAGGGAACTCTCCGGCATGAATATTCATAACCACAGTCCCACTGAGCTTTCTCACAACTAGAAGAAAAGTAAACTTTGCCAGGGGAGAGAAGATCGCTGCTGGCTTCTCACTTCATGTGGAAATGTGGTCCTTCTATTCAACTCCCTGCAGGCATTTCCAAAAAAGAATAAGGACGGAGAGAGTGGAAGGCCATGGGTGGGTGGGTGGGTGGGTGGCAGTGACGGTGGTGGTGCGCCTTGAGTGAAAGTTGACAAGATTTAAGGATTTGCCGGGCTCAAGCTTTTGTCCCGGGCTGCATTTAAAAGTGAATGTACACGATTCTACATCCATTATTCACGTGAATTAGCGATCTTGAAAACAGAAGCTGGGAATGCAAAAAAAAAAAAGGGAGAAGAGTGACTGGAAAAGGGAGAACATATCTAGACGAGCTTAGCACACGCAAACGACACAAAACATGCAATTACTCAAGGATCGCAAAGAGAGAACAAAAACAAATGCACCAAGAAAAAAAGATTGTATTGAGATTGATGCGTTGAGGGGACGGGTGACAGCTGAAACCCTGGGAATGGGTAACGCTGATGGGTGGGGGGGGTTTGAGGAGTTGACAGAGGCCTCTCAGCAGTAAAAGACCACTGTGTGTAATCGCTTTTAATTGGAATGTATGGAAGACAAGGCTCTCCAAGGGGATCAGTTGGCCTTAAACCTGCTTAATTATAGGGGATCATGTTGGTCGGTTGGATTCGGGTTGAAAATACTGCCGCGAGGATGAAGCGATACAAGAGGAGGAGGAGGAGGAGGAGGAGGAACAGAGGAATGCTGGCTAGGCATATTCCCTATATGGGAACGCCATTCTAATATTAATGAGATTGTCTTGTGCTTCAGGGGCATTTTAAATGTCCTCAGGTATGACTGTCTCTTTAATATTGTCATCAGCAAACTTGAAAAGACTTTTATTGGGTGTATAATGTCTCATCGGTCCGTCCACCACATGCTGCTTTGTGGTCTCTGACGGTGTCACCATCTCGTTCCTGTAACGCTATCGTAGTCTGAGCTCACAGTGTGTCTGGGGTATGCAGTGCTGAGTTTACAGGGAGCTTAATATAATTTATCTTCCATGGCTTTGCAATAACATCCCTGCAGTGTCCCCTCAGAGTCTGGTGATGAGTTTATAGCGACTCTATTGAAATGTTTGGCCACTTTTATCTCCCTCTCATGACGCTGACTCAGTTGTAGCTGCTGACTGTTCACATCTATGCAAGAAATAATATCTCGACACAACTCTTCCAACAATTTCAACTTTTCAAATAAATTGTTGAAAGTGGATAAAATTAGGAGAAAATTCAATATTTAAAGCCCAATATTGAAAAAAAAATCAAGCATGCCTGTTTTCACTGTTTCCCAAAGTTTAAACTATTCCTTTAAGACTATGTGCAGACTGCTATGCACACACACAGAGAGAGCACATTGTCTTACCCATTAGTATCACGCTACGCTGTAATTTTGGTTAAAAAAAAGGATCCCCAGGCGTATATCTTTGCAGAAGAGACTGTGATTTGTGTTTGTAGAACTTGTATACACATGAGCTCGCTCCCAAAAATGCTCCGTGTTGTCTCACACACGTAAACAAACTTGCGCTTGCTTACATAATGTACTGGGTCAGATGTGGGTGTCTGAGACACTGAAGCTGCAGATATGTTTTGTGTTGAGACAGAAAGACACACACACACACCACACTTAGGGGAGCCATCAATGAGGTTGTCAGTAGTATGATAGCTGCTTGGTTGAATCAAAGGAATGTAGTCAAATAGGAGCTCCTCCCCCAATACACACACACACACACACATATGCTTCCCTGTTTCGTGCCGTGTGGTTATCCACATTACAGTTGTGTTGTCCATCTCCCCACTGGACGTTCCTGGGTAGATTGCTGTGGAGGGAGCCCCCACACTCCGTGTTGTCATGGTGCTGGCGGTTTCCTGTCCGCCTCGAGGTTGCTCAATGCTGTCTGGATGCTTGGTCGACATGGCGACTGGGTCAGGGTTAGTGCTAGTGGAGCCCAGTGACTGCGGCTGCAGCCTTTTTCCAGAGGGCAGGCATGGGCAGTCGACGGACTCTGAGGGAAGAGGACGAAGGATTGGGGGGAGGGGGGGGTTATGCAGTGGTCCATGGGGTCTGGCATCTCAATCCCTCACCCCTCACCACTACCACCCCCTCCCCACCCTATAATGTTCTCTGCGGCAGGGTGACCCGGTTCTGGCTCCCAACGTCTCAGGTCCGACGCCGGGCCACAGCGAGACGCACCAACCACTTTCCCATGGACCCGTTCTTCCAGGCCCATCATTACCATTTAATACTCTATAATATAACCCCCCCTTTCGTCCCCCCACTCATCTCCAAAACAGCCTCCACCAGGGGAAAGGAGGGGGCTGCCCACACCACAAATGAGCCAGGATACCCAATATCCCCCCCTCTTCTATTTGGATCCATCCAGTGCATAGCTGCACAACAGCTCCCAGTCATTTCAGACAGGCCACTAAGTAGGGGCTACTGTGAATTGGATAAATAAGCATCAGTTAGGACTGTGCAAGAGCATCAGGATGTAAGAATGAAATGTCGGTTTGGGAAAGAAGGTTCTGGGCTATTGTTTCCCTTCATATATCAGGACTGGATCAGTGTTATGACATGGTGGTTAGTGGCCTGACTTCCGAGTTTGTTTCATTGTTAGGTTGCCATGTAATGAGCTATGCCGATTCTCAGGCTTGATTGGGCTGCTGTTGACATCACACAGTGGAGGATTTGGTGATGAACGTCCATGTCCACAGATGCGTGATGTCATTTGAAATACTATGGTTACTACGGCGTGGAGGGCCGAATCACTCATGGACTATAAATACTTTATATGTAGTGTTATTTACAATCAAGAAACCGAATAGTGCTGATGTCGCGTCAGAGTGAAATCCAAATGAAAACAACTGAACAAAACTAAACTGTGTGTGTGTTTTAGCTATCATACACGCCAGCTCGTTTCAAGATGCAAAATGCTGCTGGTGAAAATGCCGAAGATAAATACTTCCTCCCAACATCTGACAGTCTTAAACAGCGTGTCAGGTCTCTTCTGCTCTCGGCCCGTTAACCTGTGGGCGACCAAAGCCCGTTCAAATGTGACGGTTCTAACCAGAAACTCCACAAAAGGCTTCCTGTCCGTCACATACAGATTCTGCACGTTCACATGAATAATCTGGGTATGGATTTTAGCTTCCGGTGAACTTGGGAAGATGTGAAAGACATCTTTCACAGTTTTCTAAAATTGTATGAACGTAAATGTAAAATAAGTAAATGCAAATGTACATGTATATACCGTATATGTAGGTGCTGCGTGTGTGTGTGTGTGTGGGGGGGGGCATGCAGTGGGGATTTCGAGATAGCTTTGGAGGTGTATTGGGTGTCAAGGGGCCCGCAGCTCATCTGAAGAGCTTCATTCACAGAGCCAGGATACTGATAAGAAGCAGAGCGGAGCTGCCATGAATCCGGCCTCTGTTCAGTCTCTCTCACTTTCTGTCTCTCCCGCTCTCTCGTCTCCTCCAGCCCTTTATGCTCCCTGTGAGAAAGTTGTGGGGATGAGGCTGGAGTAGGGGTTGGGGGGGGGGCAGGCTCTCAAAGTTTAATTAGAAGGATTAGAATCAAGAAACAGAGGAAGAAAAAGAGAGAGCGGTACACAGGACAAATCAGAAAAACATGTCTGCCTGCAGCTGTCTACTCATATTCATTATTGTCCCCGTAACTTACTTTTCATGAAACATTAAAAAATAATCCCACTCCTTTTTAATAATGTACTGAACAAATGACCACACTACAATGTCCTCAGAGCAAGTACGTGTGTCTTTTTTTGCACAAATAATACAAAATAAGTCTGCATAACAGGATTACTGAGCTCTGGGGTTAAAGAGGGTACACTCACACTTTTACTGCCTTCACCTATTCAACTTTGTTTGTGCCTGACGCAATGCCAGCTCTGTGAGGGTGCGTCTGTGCTCAGTCTGCTGATCAGAGTGTGTCGGCACCACAGCCCGCACCTTCCACATACACGATTTTCAATTTATGTACTTTATACAAGTACTCACGGTATACGTTATATGGGTCAGGGTCGGTTATATATAGCTGGCCAATGCTGTGGTCTTCAGGAGTGTGATAAAACCTTTTGCATGTGAATTAAAGGAGCTTTCGTGTGGCACATGCAAAAAACCCTTGTCAATGTGCTTATTTCTATGATTTTTAATGCGCTGGGGAAAATGTCAAAACCTCCATGAGGAGTTTTACTACAATTCTTTGGTCATGAAACATCTGCTGCAATACTTTGTCATGAATATTTCACTGACAATATTTTTTCATCCAGAGTATCTCCATGGCAACAGTGTAATCACCATCCCAGCCCTTAAGTCATGGGAATAGTCAGGTCCAACTGTTGGTTTGGCTCTAGACGGGAGCAGAGTGACTGCATTGTCTCTTGAGATGGAAAAGATCTGGTGTGAGAAAATATGAGTTGGTGGTGACCATTGTCTAGTCTATCTTTCCATCTTGCACCTGTACCAAAGACTTGAAAGGGTGACACAATCCAGAGAGAATACATCTCCACACGTGTTTACACAAATTTAAACACACTAAAACGCACATATACTATAGCTACGGTCAGCTCGCTGTTGGACATTCAAGGAGCTGAACTCCCCCATAGGAGGCAAGGACGAGGTCAAGCTTAGTCATATAGGAGGTCACAGCTGCTAAAACACACGGCAAACAAAATTAGTCCTGTTTGTTTTTGAAGGAAGCCTATATCGCCCACAGTCAAATAAACTTCATTGAATCCCCCCGACCCCCCTGGACTCTCAATCAACCCGCAGCCTTGGTCAGCACATTTCTGCCCCATGCCGAGGCAATCTAAGGCCTGGCCTGTGTCAGTTCTGCTTGGCCTAGCTTTTGCCTTACATAAGCTTGGTGACCCCGCCGCACCTCATCCCCAACCCCCTCCACTCAGCCTGCCCTCCATCTCGCCCATCGCTTTAATCAGCGCATGCATGGCTACACTCACCTCTGAGAGACGGACAGGCGGGCTGGTTGACTGTTTGCAAAAAGGTTGGCTGTCTAACTGAAAGAATGGCTTGTTTGACACATTGTGAGTTGTTAATTACCTAGTTGGTGGCTATGAGAAAACTGGCTAACTGACAGAGAGGCCGGCCTGTTTGTTGGTTGTCGGACTAATTGAATGGCTATTTGTGAGAAATATGATTGGACCTCCACAGCTCCTAGAGACCGTGACAGTGTTCGCCGACTTTTAGAACAGCTGGGGTTTGGAAAGTAAATTTCCCAATAATTTTCTCCATTGACGTTTCGGAAAATCCCGAGGCCGAGCAGCTGTGAAATGAATAATCACCATGAAGCATTTGATTCGGAGCAAAAAGCTATTCCAAAATATCTCCAGCAATCATAAACATTGATTCTAAAGGGTTGTAGGTACTGTAGTACTACTACTCAGAAAACACTTGTAAAACTTGTTGCACTCTATAATTAGAGCGCAATCTGTTAGTTATACAAGAAGGTAACCCACACACACACAGATACACTGATATGTGACTGTGGTTGGCCACATGGTTACCTGAAAGTTTTGCTGGTTGACAAGCTAGTTAGTCTTTTGACAATTACTGAATGAACCCATGTAATTTCTTAACTGGTTGCTGCTTGGCCCATCGGTGGAGTAGCTGACTGACTGAAAGGCTAAGTGGTTGTTCCACTGGTAGGAGAACCAGTATTGCTACCAGCTGCCCGATGGACTGTTTGACGGGCTGTGACCTCTTCACTGAGAGGCTCCAGCCTCATTTAGTCTCATTAGTACCAAGTCTCTGGCTCCCAGACAGGGAGAGCACCACCGCTCCCTGGGGGTGGGAGGTGTGTATCTGTAAGTGTGTGTGTGTGTGTGTGTGTGCAGCTGAGAACTCTTGTCATCGAAGCACAGATGTCTAGGAGATTACATCACAGTGACCGCACCCTGATCTCCTTCACATCCTCACATCTCTTATTCCCTACCACCGACAATGCACCTACCACCACCACCACCACCACCACCACCCCTCACCAGCCCAGTCTGAACCCTCTCTACCCCTCCACACCCACCCAGTTACAACCCCTTCACTCACACATTCTCCAATATAGACAATGGGTTGTGATTTATGAGTCTCACTGCTGCTTTCCCATCACCTCCCCTCGCCTGATGACTTCATCTCCCATCACACCTCACCTCATCTCCACCAGGGAGTGAGGCTACGTGGACCACGATGCACTGGAATCTCTGTCGCGACTGGCCTGACAGGGGCAGGGGTGAGTTGGAAGGTTATAATCCTTATTCGAGCAGGCAGGTTCGCTAATAACACATTCCTGTTCACAGTAACATCCAAGAGAGTCAAGGAAGGTTTACACACAGAGACATTCTTGCAATGTCACTGTGTGGTCAGCAGTGGAAAGTCTTTACATTAGTGTTGAGTCTGTCTTCTTTTTTAAGAGCCTTCTTTAAACATGGAATCCCAACCCTGTCTTGTCTTACTGGGGCCACAGAGCAACACCTTCTCAGTAGTTTACAATATCCGCATATCCTCTTCTGTGTTTCCTTTCCTAGCTTAACAGTCCTTCATCACAGATACATCATACCGTAAATATTAGCTCAGTCCTTCTTTTTCCCTTCATCTGTGAGTTGGGGTTGGTGAGAGACCAAAGGGGAAAGAGGACCACGTCTTGGAGGAGTTGAATAAGGAGGAGGAAGAGGCCAAGAGCTTGGCTAATGGTCTCCAAGCTAAAAGGTCATCTGGTTACATCTTGTTCTGTTTGTTGTTATGTAGTGAGGTGATGTCATGATTAAAAGCGTCAAGCTGCTGAAATGAACGCTGGAGGACAGATCTTAATTCCCCTCGGGGGCCCAGACGTTTTAGTTGAAATAGAAAAAAGAAGTTCTTTGGATACTTACATACAGTTCAGATTTCACCACCCTACCGTGACACCCTACTGTGCGTCCAGTGCAGCACGACCCCTGGCTCTCTGACCTCGGAGAAGAAATCCATGTATGCATGTGTGTTTGCAGGAAGGATTTCAGTCAGTCGAACAAATAAAGCAATCCGATCAGTGGAGGACTAAGCAGCGCAGTACAAAGGGCCAGTGAGGCATCTTCCTGTAGGACAGTGCTGTCTTGTTGCAGCTAGCTGCAGCTCATATGACAACAACGGCCTTTGTGCTGCAATCATTCCCATAAGTTTGCCAGCGAGCTGAATTCGGTTCTGCGGCTTCCTTCTTAAATGGTCTACAAAGACCCCTGGAAGGCTTTTCCCATGGCATCGCATTGAGTTTACAAGGGACAGATATAAACCCTAATGAATCCATGTAGCTCAAACTTCAAACAATATGAGAGCATTAGAAACAGACTTAACTAACAAAACAGAAAATATGTAATAACGACAAAAGTACTGAACAACAGACCTTTGAGCGCCTTCTGTCTATGGCACGTAGCATAACAGTGTAGTCAGCCTTTTCCCATGGCATGTGGTGTCAAATCTGCTCCAGCTTACAGTGGATGACTGATGGGTGTTAAAGCAGCGTGGGGTCCTTGGGGACGACAACACGGCCAGTCAAAAGGATCTGAATGTTCTGCAGCACACAGAACAATCTGAAGTTGGTCCAGTGTTGATCTCCACGTACCCCCGTCCTCGCTCCACCACGTTGACCTCAGGACCACTCGCCGCTTTTCAGCGTTGCCCTAATGGCCGGGCGTCCTCTCCCTTCCTTTTTTTTTTTCTCCCTTTCTCATCCTCGCATTCTAACACAATACAGTCACGTCCGGCCGATGAATCGATGGCTCTGTTTGGGCCATGAATGGACGGGAGCGACGGGACGTGAATAGAGCAGGGAGTAGAAAAGAGCAGTTTATGTGCAGATAGTTGTAGCGATGAAATAAATGGACGTAATGGACTTGTGCAGATGGAAGACAGAGGAGGTCAGGGGGAGTTAGGGAAAAAGATGAAGACAATAACTCCGCTGCAACCCCCAGGGGCTTCTGGGAGAAGGTCAGAGGTCGACGTGCTTGGGTGAGATTCATATCTGAAGCCCTGTTGGCCCTTAAACTCTGAGCACTGGTACCAGCCTTTATTGCTCCAGACATCCTCTTTCATAACCCCCTGCATTCCCTCACTCTTTCTTTCATTTCCTTTTCATTTTTAAAGCTCTCATTTTATTGAGTGCATATATCCACATATGTATACATTAATGTGGATACTTTGATTTGAGGCATATGCCGCTGAGCCTGCACATTTCATTTTGAAGACGCACTCTGACAGTCGAGGGTAGCGGTGTGTAGATGTGTGTGACTTGTGTTTGTTTGCATTTTGTGTGTTTGCATGAGTGCGCTCTGTTATATCTCGCTAGCTGCAGCCAGAGGGTCCATGTCTACGCCATGCCAGTCAGGCGGAACAGGAAAGTAAACTGGAAGCACTGGGGGTACGGGAAGACTCACGATTGCGGGGAATAGCCCATATAACTGACGCACGGGGGGGGGGCTTTAGGAATTACAGCCTTAGTCTCTTGGCAAATGACTGCGTTGGGTTAAGAGCCAGGTCCCGATGTGAGCACAGAAGGATTGTTAAAATGTGAGGAAAGTAACCTAAAAGCCTTGAATTCCCCTTCCCTTTCGAAAAACTATAAATCATTTAAATCATTTCAGGAGTTTCGGGAAGATGAAAGGAAATCTTAATCATCTCAAAACTGGAACTCTGCAGTAGATTTTATAAGCACAGGAAAAGAAACGCTTTAAATAAGGAACAAATGACATAGTAGAATTACAAAAAAAACATTTCCACTGTGTAACAAGAAAAATCAAGGGATGAATGTTTTTGTCTTCTTTGCTGTTCACTGTTCACGCTTAGTTATTTTACTTGACTTGAATGCTTCCCTTTCACGGAAAATCAATTGAAATTAAACTGCAAAGATAATTGTTGAAGTCACATTGTTTGGGAAAACACACAGGACTACTTACGATGTAAAAAGCACATTGCATATGGTCCTAGCGGAGGAGTATAACGGAGGGCGCGTCATGATTTGCAGCTGCTTCGCTGCCTCTGGGCCTGCACACGGCTCAGCGTCATCTGAAAGAAAACAAATTCCCAAGTGCATGAAGGTGTCGAACAGGTTAGTGTCAGTGTCGCTGTCCGCCCACTGAAGCTCGGTCCAAGTTGGATCATGCAGCGGGACAATGACGTGAAGCATAAATGTAAATCTGCTACAGAATGACTTCAAACACAGAAAATCCACCTTAAGGAGTCAGGGCCCAGTCAGAGCTCAGACTTTAAGCCAATGCAGATGCTGAGTGACCTCAGAGAGCTGTTCTCACCAGACCTTGAATATATGGGTATGTAAATCAACAGTTTTGACAGAAACAGGCATTCCCATCTCATTTTGTCATGGAAATTGTCTGTGGACCTTAGGTCACAGGTCATCAAATTTGTCTTCTTATTACATCCAGTTGTTAGGTCAGGCTGTGACTGTCATAGATAACTTACAGAAAAGTATATTCATACATTCGTCTTCACCCACTTGTCCATTAATGGGTCGCAGGGGGGCTGGATCCAATCCCAGCTGTCATTGCGCAAGAGGCAGGGTTCACCCTGGACAAGTCGCCAGTTCATCTCAGGACTGACGGAAAGAGACAGACCACAGAAAAGCATATGTTGTATATATTAACGTTGCACCATTATCTGATTATTCCTTAACTTTCTCAGCGATTCTGCAGATGTCAGCATCATGTCAACCTCTGTCTAAATACATCTGCAGACATAATTATTATGTTTTTAATGATTGTGTCCTTTTCAAAATTGTTTTATATTTGAGGGAAATAAATTCCTACTATAAGCACATGTACATCAAGGTTATTGTAAAGCAGAGGGTATATGCTATGCTCACTAGAGAACAGCCACACTGAAAACTTGCTGTGTGAAAAGGGCAGACTGGAGTTAAAGGCCACAGTGAACTCTGCAGCTCCATGACCCAGACATAGACCTCTGGGTATTGGTGAGGTGTATCAGTGTTGGCACTGCTCGGCTGTAACTGAGCCAGACGGACAGCTGCTGTCTGTCTGCTCGCCCTCTGTCATCAGCTGCGGCCACGTACCAACACCAAGTGCATACCGAGCATCGGGCACCTGGTGGAATGCAGAACATATAAATATATATACATCCATATATATATAGCCCGGATCACGGCAAGCTTTGACATGTATATGTGTGCATGTGTGTATGGAATGAGGATAAAAATATCCCATCCCATCGTAAATGCTGGAATTTGATATAGATTGGATTTTTCTAAATCAGGGGCCAATTCCAGGGCCAACGTCCATGCAAAAGTGATGACTCAGGAAGTTGCACACCAAAGTCTTTTCTTGTTTACTAGGTGCTATATAGCTTTGGTAAAAGCCACGCAATTGTTAGGAGCCAACCAATAAATTAAACAGACCATTTAAACCTTGTAAACATTTTTACCTTTATCTGTGTTTACCTATGGATGCATGTACAGAAAAGGTGTGCATGTCCCACTCTTTATATGCTTCCATGTGCATAGGCTCCACATGGTGTCAACGTGCTGTGATTGACACTCAAAGACCACAAGGCTGGTCTATATTTAACCTTGTTGTCTGTGCTTTATGTAGGTGATGCAAAGGTCAGCTGTACTGTACATGGGTATGGATATATGGAAATATGCTCCAGTGGGACAACTGAATGGGGTCATGTTTGTAACCGCCAACACTCTCTGCCCCACTACAGTCAAGGGTTGAGTTGTGAGTGAGTCAGATACCACTGGAATGGGAAGGCTGCGAGCAGTTGGGTCAAGTCTGCTGAGTGAGTGTGTTTCTCTCATTCCTGATCAACCTGACTGTCTGTGTTCGGCCATAATACGATTTAACAAAGTTTCATACACGCAGCATTATTGATGTTAAGAGCCAAACTGCTGAAGGAAGAAGTCTTTTTTATGACTCATAACTTTACAAGTCAGCAATAGTTTTTCATGATTCGCCGATTTGTTGCAAATGTGGATACATTCAAGTATGAAGGCTCCATTCTTTGGATGTTCCCTGGCTGAGGCGAGCAGCGTGCTAAGATAAAACCGGAAACATGTGCGGAACCCCCCCTCGGCAGGCTAAGCAGGCTACGTGCATTTGCTGAAAGTGAATATCGTTTACATGCACTGGGCATGGAGTCGGCGCTAAAGGTGGAGGCGAGCTGCCAGGAGCAGGCGTGGGTGGCGGTGTAGCTGAGCAGGGATCAGTGAGGATGAGGTTGGACTTAAAGGGGCCGCTATGGTGAGAGAATGGGCTGTGATTGGTGTGTGACTGAGGAGCAGCCATAATCCATAAATCAGCAGCTGACAGCTTGTGACAGCTGAACACATGACTCTGTGTCCTGCATGAACTAGCCCCACGTTTCAGACACATCAGCAACAACAAAACGTCATGTTGCTGTGCACGAAAGACACGGGTTCGGGAGATGAGTGAGTTTGTGAAGGGATGAACAGAAATGGAACACCAAAACTTTGGGGGGGGGGGGGGGGGGGGGGGGGGGGGGGCGTGTGGGGGGGGGGGGGGGAGTAGGGTGCTTGCTCATGGGCACCCGTGACCTTCCAGTCCACCTCCAGTATCTGCCTATTTATCAACTCATGCACACAAGTACAAGCGATCACGTCCTGTTTGGACCAAGGTACTTTTATGCATCAATACTGGATCGGATAGCTTTACTATTTACACTGATGCAGTTCCATCCAAAGCTCTGCCACTTATTCAGACTTTACAACACTTCTTGAGTCTAATACAATGCAGCCCAGCTCAGCCCCACTCAACAGACTGCATTCGATCCTAGCCATGCTCCAAATACCTCAATTTCCAGTTCCATGACTAAGACATCCCAGAAACAAGTACTTTATCATCATCTTCAAAGTTTAGTGTTACTCACAGCCCAGTAAATAGATCATCAAAAACAAACCACAGGATGTGGATCAAGTCAGATGTAAACAGCAGTTACTGTTGAACCACTTCAGTGTGAAGTCTCAAACACCATTAAAGTGCATGTAAATCAGCCCCGGTTGTGAGTTGTAGCGTTGGGCTCTGGAGATGTGGGAGTATCTGTTTCCACACACAAACCACTCAGCCTGCTCAAATCCCCATGTCGCCTCTCCCCTCAGCACCAGCACCAGCCCCGTCCTCTGGTTAGAGCACAGGGCAGAGCACAGGGGTCAGGGGTCGGGGCAGCTCCTTGGGCTGGACAATAGCCAAAGCGCCACCTGGAGTAAATCAGTGAGCGGCTCAGGCGATTGCCCGTGACAGCCACCATTACTGAGGCCAAATAAACACGGACGGGGCAGGGGATTGTGGGTAAATCTTAAGGGGGGGGTGCACACACATACACCCGTCTTGTCTGTACCGACTGTCCGAAGGGCTGCAACTCACTTTGCCCCAGTGTCAACCCCAACTCACCCCCCCAACCCTGTGTGTGTGATGAACTGTTGGTAGTGGACAGGATGAAGGGCCAAGGGAGGGAGGGAGGCAAGGAGGGAGGGTTCAAATCCACTCCATGTGTGGATGGATGGAGTCCTTCATAAATGAATGGATGAATGAATTGCTGAAGGAAAGAATGGAAGTTTCGTTTTATAGTGCTGAAGTTTGTGTGTGTGTGTGTGGGGGGGGGGGCTTACATTAGGGGCAGTGGGGTAAAAAAAAAAACAGCCTATTCTTTCCAACTGGGATGTCCACACAGAAAAGCAGCAGCATCGGTCGAGCTCACAGTGTCTCTTCTTCATCTGACATTTTTCCCTAGTGAAATACAATAAATGGTTTGTAAAGGGTTTTGTATTTATTTAGCACTTTTCGACTCTTGATGACCACTCAGCTCTTGAATAGAGTTTGCTATTCACCCATTCATACAGCGCGCCTATTAGCAGGACTTTTTCTACGAGGGACAGTTCAGCCCAAGGACAATTCAGCATGTTGGAGAAGACGACCAATAAAACTGAAATTCACTCGCTACCTACCCACCTTCAGGGATGTGTTAAAGTCCACAAAACATTTCCGGAGTTGTGCTGAGAGTTTGAATGGGAGGTTTAATCTTTCTGCCTCATGCTTCCTTTGTCCAAGTTGAAGATTTACTGTCTTTTAATTAGAGACTTTGGGCCAATTTAACTAACTAGAAAGTTGGAGGGTGTGCAGAGACTTTATTTCCACAGTGCGTTTGGATGTTTGAATGGAGCGGGGGGGGTCTGTTTTGGATACCAAAGGCCCAGCGATAACCACAGTGGTCTCTCTGGCTCCAGCTGAACCCCACTGGAGTTGGTCAGCATCACCCACTGCCGGGCTGCAGCTATGTTTTGTACTCTGTGTGTGTTTTCTGTGCGGAGCTCTGCACCGACGGCCCATAAAGGAAAAGTAGGGCAGTCAGAGGTGGGTGAGACTCAGAGAGGGAATATAAAGCTGAGTAGGAGGAAAGAGAGATTTGATATGTGCTCGTTGGCTTTCGAATGATTTGTTTAAATACATGTTGTCAACGTTGGAAGTCTTTCATATCATTATTATAAAGCTGATACTGGTGGGAAAAAAAATCAGAGGATGTTAAAGATTGTAGGGTTGAGTGCTGTTTGGGTAAATAGTAATCATGTGGGGGGAAACATGTAAGAAATGTGTTGAATGCTTCTTTTTTTTAAAGCGATTTTTCTTTGTTGGCATTTTGTCACAAATGAGCTGATTAGAGTTGGGGACTGTGAGAGGGGTAAGACATGCAGAAAGAAAACAGTCGGCTGCTGGACTGGGAGCTGGGGTTTAATCAGAATTTTGTTTTGTTGTTAGGAGCCAAGTAGATCATGTAGACCAGCGATGACCCACAGTGGCTGTATTTAACATTTTAATAAAGCTATTCAAACCTTAGTGGTTTATGACTAGACACCAATTTACAAATGTGGTTTTCTTCTTAAAAATGAGGAATCATAGCAATGCAGTACACTCTGTGTCAAAACTAGGAACTTTGAATGGGGGGATGGTTGTTTCTCTTTTAAGAATTTAATACAAATGCGATCGACCAGGATGGCAGCTTTTTGTGGCAAAGGATAAGTTGTGTTAATGTGTTCGTTAACAATGCTAACAGGGGAGAAACATGCTGTGTTGATGATACGTCTCACTCTCCGTCTGGCTTCAAGGTCACACGGCGACACAGTAACTGGAAAATGAACGGAGGCGAGACAATAATTCCTATGTTTTCTGTTTATTTGTCTCTGAACATGTTTTATCTGTGGTGATGATATTCATCACTGTGCATCTCTTTGTTAGTATTTTATAAAAGATCTATTTGTTGTCCTGTCTGTCTTTCTCCGGGGCCTTGTATTGAAAAGCAGTTTTATTTGCCTCATGCAGCGAGGGATCCAGAGGGCTCTGGGCACATCACTGAGGGGTGAGGGGGCGGTTGGTGGTGGCTGGATGTTAGTGGTGGGGAATCCACTGAGGGGCTGTTTGGTGGATGTTGGTCAGAGGTTTCCGCAGACCCCCCCCTCCACCCCCTACTCCTCTTTTTCCCAGCCCTGAGCCACCCTGTCATTAGGGTGACAGTCAGGTCCTGTTTAGCCCCAATTGGCCATGCTAATAACAGTTTTAATAACCCGAGCCCATGTAATATTTCACTGCTGTTTGGACCACAGTGTCACGCTAAGAGCCCAGCGATGGAAAAACAGCTTCACTGCAGCAAGGATGGAATGACTCTGTGAACTCTGGGCTCGGATGTGTGCGTGTGTATGTGTGTGTTTTTGTATATTACAGACTGACCATAGTGTAAAGTTTACTCCAGATTTCAGCTATGATGTGTCTGTCCTCGCGTGTCCTCTGGATGTGTGTACGTGTGTGTCTTCACACAGATGCATGTCTGTTTCGGCTCTCCGTGCAGATCTGCGTGCATGTTTGCGCACACACCTGCTCCTGTGTCTGTGTTTGTGCAGTAGATTAACTCACCGGCTGCACGTTAATCTTTTACTGTGTGTAATGTGTTATATAAGGCTTTTCCTGTTTCGACAGCGCAGCAGGGAGCAGTCGAGGCAGCGGCTGTAAACACAAACATGCACATTACCGCACCTACACGCTCAGGCCCATTCATGACTCCCATCAGGCTGCATCAGAGCGCTGAGCCTCAACCACGGCGCTGTCAAACTCCAGCACGCCTGCAGACACATGGAAGGATTTTTAATTCATTATCACTACAGAGTCTGACTCGAGGCCAGGACCTTCAAAAATATCCAGCAGGTCCAGCAATGAGCTGCACTTTGGCCACTGGGAAAAAAAAAGATGATAAAGATGTTATTGACATCCAGAGAAGCAGTAGGGGATATCTCACCTCTGCAGCCACAGATTTACTGAAGCTGTTTAAAGATGTGTTGGTAAAATCCAAATAATTTGATCCTGACTTTTCACACATGAAGCGTAGTTGAGGTTTTCACAACAGCAACACAGCCTCTGCATTCTAAAAGTGAGAGAGTTGAAAAACTTCAGAATGAGTTGGAACAGCTGTTAGAGTGACCAGGACTGAGTTAACATACATACAGTATAGCATGTCAAAACTGCATTAAGCTGGACTGGAAACAGAAATCCAAACCGGTGCCTAAAGCACTATTGTGAAATTTTGACCTTTCAAAAGGTTGATCTGAATGGAAAATGCTGATATCTAACACTTTGTTAGCTGCTTTACCTCCTTCCAGGAGGAGCTGCCAAAGAAGAGAAGGAGACCGTGTGTGAGAGCAGAGTGAAACCTAATTCTCTGGCAGCCCTCACCTTCAGTCAATGCTGTGAAAGATAAAGACTCAGGGGGGAATTGGGCCTGGGAATCCGGCTATAGGATCGGCTTTTATTGGGCAGCCCACATCACACAGGGGACCCTGAGTAGGTCTGAGCCCGCTGACGAGAGCCGGAGACAGAGGCCTGTAGAGACAGCGGCCCCGACAGCAGCTGGGGGAGCACCAGAGATGAACCAGGGAGCTCTTTTATTCGCTGCCAGCCGGCAGACTGCTTCCAACTGGACCCACAGAGAGACACAACTCCAAAAAATGAGAGACAGACAACGCTAACCAGTCATACAATATCAACACTCTGCGAACGGGGCTGCCCATCACAGCCGGCCCTCTGGCAAACCTCGAGTTGGAAGAGTCTCCGTGTAGTTTTTAACATTTGTTTTCATTCCTGTCCAGGTCTCTGTTTGCAGGAGTGTTGTGTCTAATTCATGACAGTGATTTCCACACTTTAGAGACTCTTAGATCCACTCAGCTTCTGCATTTGCCAACCCCCTGAGACTGACTCACCGACCCCCTGAGGTTCCATTGAACCCAGGTTACGGACCGATCCTCCACTGATGTTGGAGGATGACTGCAAAAATACTTCTCCCGTCAAAATGAAGCAGCAAAAGCTAAGGTATCCCACCTAGCATATTATCACGTCCAAAATCCTCTTCCCATACTGAAACCTGATATCGTCATCAGACCCTCCATGTCTGACAAATACCCTGATGACATCATTATGAGCTATGTCAGACGAGAATGACAGCCACAAGAGATGTGAGACAGCTGTTTCCATGTTGACTAGTACTCGTTGTGATGCCTGAGCTGATCCTATACATGATTTGTAGTTAAGGAGCCTACATTTGCACACGTCCAGGTTTTGCTAACCCCACCCACGGAGCGCTGCGGGGCCAGAACTGACGAATCAACCGGAGGCTCGGCTCAGAGCCATCCAGACTCCTGCACCTCATCTGCTGATGAAACTGTAGACACATAAATCAAAGGTAAACCATTCACTCATGTCGTCAATAAGCTCTGGTTCTATTATGACGATCAGTAATGGCCGACCATCAGGCAGCTCCTTTACCACTGTGGTGTTGAAAAAGGCTTAGCGGTCCGTAGACGGCTCATGGAGCTGGTGGCTATGAATCAGCTGGCTCTCTGTCGAGTCTTTTGAAGGGAACATGAGCAGTTTATGAAGGCTTGCGTAACAGAACCCAACACGCTGTTAAAAAGCAGCCGGGACGCCTCTGCAAGGATTCGGTGGGGAAGCTGTGTAAGAACCGGAGCTGAATCAATTAGCCCTAGTGTGTGATTTATGGGTGAGGTGAGTGACTGAGCCTGCCTTCTCACTGTGGGAACACACACACACACACACACACACACCTGTCACAGACAGCAGAGGGGAAAGAAGCCTGAAACCATACCATCGCATTCAGACATGAATCAACGCCTGACGCACACATCTGCATACGCACAATCAACTCTAACAACGCTACCAGGCCGGCTCAGTTTCCCTGTCACTTTATTTTTATTTACTGTCACTGTGGGGGCTCTCAGATAAATGGCACTCTTCCTGACACCTCGAGGCTGCAGGATTCATTATGCAACACCACAACAGCAAAGGCCAGGCATTCGCCTTCAGCGTGTCCGCCGCCGCTGTTCTCAGCTCCATCACCGACCAGCAGACGTGGGTGAGTTTTTAGATCCACCCTTTGGTATGTGCCCTGTTTTCCACTCTCCATGTGCAGTAGATTAGTCTCTTTGTGCTCCGCGGTGCTGCCATAACACTCGCTCATTAATCACACTCCTACAGTAGTCTGCTCCTCCACCATCCCTCCCTCCACGGCTGCCAGCTATTCCCAGGGTGTGAACTCTCTCTGCTGCTCAAAACCGCAGCGTTATCCAGCCAGGAGACAGGAGGGAAAGTGGGTCAGCACTAACCACACTGGAACCACCTGAAAGAGGCAGGAATGCAGGACCACCTCTCACTTTACTGGCCGTATGGGCGTCTGTTAGAACCACAATGTGTGCAAGAAAACGACTTTAACCTTGGAGTTTTCCTCATTTGTGTGAACAAAGTGTTTCCTTTAATGTTAAAGTTACATGATAAATAAGTGTTCTGAGGAAAATAAAAGGAACTTGAGGTTTGGACACACAACATGGAGGACTTTATTTTATTAAGACTTGCTCATTGGACAAGAACTCTCTTGACTGGACAAACTTGTACTAATTCCACCTTCAGCCAAAGGTTCTTCTAAAACCTGGAGGGCCAAGTATGAAGAGCCATACCACTGGAAATTGTTGGGGCAGAGAATTGTTCAAGCAAAACAACCATGGGACACAAGGAAGTCATCGCCTGTCATTATAGGATCTAACCTTCTCCACCACCGCCATATTTGTCGAAATCACAGCCCCTACACTCTGTCATGGATGTAGAAGCTAACTGCCATGCAGGTGTAAAGGACGGGTGGGGGTATGGCAGTGATGGAGCATCTTTTGAAACGGACATACTGTAATATTTTTCCACTCCAATCTTTACTTTTTTTTATATACATGTATTATCCTTTATACACATGTCGAATGTACAACCCTGCCTTCTCGTAACAGTCATAACAATATATTTTCAGTTTGCTGAAGTCGTCACATACTGTAAATCACTGTCAAAGTTAAGCCAGGGGGGAAGAGCCAGCGTTTCAACATGGGGCCCCTGTGCTGCACTTACATATTGGACCTTTTAGAGGCAACTCGGAGCAGTTTGAGTGTTTATGTCACTGTGCAACGATCTCTGGGTAAAATCCATCATGAACTTTAAATCAGAGCAGCATGCAACAGGAGATTGAGTTTCGCTGTGCAGGGGGCCCCAGCGTCCTTTGTTTCCAGCTTGCAGCCATGTCCCCACTCAAACACACACACACGCACCTACTTCCCAAAATATCTCTCACACGCTACACACTTGCCTTTCGGTGCACCTCCATCCACTACCTCTTTGTCTTCGCCTCCCCCTCTCTGCCCCTCATGCCCACTCCTCTTCACAGAGCCAATGGTGAATTAGCATTTTTCCACAGCTTAGTCAACCCTCCCCACCACGCTGCCACTCCACCGGTATGTGGCCTGTCATTAATCTGCAGCCCGAAATGACCCCCCCCCCAAAAAAAAGCAGGCCATGGGGGCCACTGCTGGGAAAGGGGGTCCCATCACTTCTCATTAAGAGCCAATAGCCATCCCACCTCCCATACCACAACTCCCCCTCCCCATTACAAGCTCACCCTGTTGCTCTAATCGCATGCACTCATTAGCATGACGCCCCCCTTTTTGGTCCTGCCATGTATTATTGGGTCAGGCAGGGGAACGGACGCCTCTCTTTTTGTCAGAGCTGGCTTTTAGAGATGCTAAATATGATACCCATTCAGCCTCTTCACCTACCCTCGATACCGCTTGAGCCCCCCAGCCCCCCAGCCCCCCTCAGCTTCAACTCCCTGCTATGAAGCTGCATCCCAAAACAGCCCAGCTCTTGCTCCCTCCCTCCTCCACCAAGCCCTGGTTTAAGGAAGTTCACCCCCGATCCTGCAGTGACCCGTGCCAAGTCAGACGCTGAGCAAGCACTGTGCCAGTCTGCAGAACCCCCCCCCCCCCCCCCCCCCCCCCCCCCCCCCCCCCCCTTGTTTTTCCCCCCCATCCCCACCCCTACACTCTGTGCTTCTCGGTCAGACGCCCCGATGAGACTTGAAGCTGTCCGAGCCTGGGCACACTGCACAAGTCACAAGGCTCTCAGCTGAGTCAGCCTCAGCCTCCGTCTGCCACCCAGCTTGTGGTGAACTCAGCCTAACATCTAACAAAGCCTGCACAGCTTTACTTCACTGTGGTTTCTAAAGGTTTAACTCAACTCATGATGATCAGCAAGGGATGAGGCATGGGAAAAGCTTGCTAACAGTAATGGCACATGTGGCTGCACACACCCATACACACACACACACACACACACACACACACACTGGGGCAAAACCAGTCAAATATAACCAGCTATGATGAAACCAAAGTATTATTCCATCATTAAATCCTTTAACTTTAAATACTACGAATGTGAATGAAAAAGTGTTGTGTGTCAGCCCGGGCCTCTAAGTTAGCCGAAACAAGCAAAAAAAAAAAAAAAGATAAGACATTGTTTCTAAAGTGCAGTATTCTTTTTATCTTGCATATCTTATTTTTTCGCTTCGATGCATGCGGAGCTTCAACTCAAATAGTTTCACTTTGACGTTTAGTACATGATCATTCATTAACTATTTAAATGCATCATTCATTCAACAAAATTCGTATTACCCAATTCGTTGTCTCTCTCATTTAAAATAACACTGTTTTCTCTTAACTAATGGGTTGCAACACAGCAACATCACGACCACAAGGTCAAACTGAAACATGTGGCGGATATAAACAGGCCAAAAATATGTTGCTGGACCGCAGGCACAACTGGAAGAGTGCTTCGTAAAACCTTGATAATGATCCGCAATTGCACAAGAAACTAGGTGTGCACAACTATTACATGTAGGACAAAGTTGAAAAATGAAGCTGGACTGTAATTTGTGGTGGCTGTTTTCAGCAGATGTTTTGCTAATCATTCTGATTTGACTCCCAGGTTGTTTAGAATCGGTGCGATCGCGTTCCCGCTTACATTTCCTGTCTCAGTACTGCGATAAAGTACTGAGACAGTCATTAAAAAAGTAGTTTCTCATCTTTCTGCCTAACAGTGGATACTGGATCCCTGGGAACAGTGTCACTGGTCATTGATATCTGGGCTCCTTCGTCGTACATCTTTTCTCTTTGGTGTCACAGAGAGCTATTGTCCATCCCCTCACAACTTTTGAAAATGGCCCAACCTCCCACCACTGAGCCCAGAGCTGACATGGCTGACCTTGGTGTCAACCCCCCCACACCACCCGGCAGCCCCTCGACACACTCGCTGTGTGGCTGGGCTGCAACGTCTCTGTTTGCTGCATCACGGGAAACACAGGGTCCAGAAAATATCCAGAAGATATTTACGATATATATGTGTGTGTGTGGTGGGGGGGTGGGGGTGGTGGGGGGGGGGGGCACATCCCCAATCAGTGATGTGGAGGGGGGGGGAGGAGGGGGGGGGGGGAGGAGAGGGGAAGGAGGGAGGGGGGGGGGGGGGGGGGGGGGGGGGGGGGGGGGGGGGGGGGGGTAAGAGAGAGAATGTAGAGAGAGAGAAGAGTCAGGGCATGCGAAGGTTCTCGGCGCATTTGAGTCTGTTCAGTGTCTAGCAGAGGAGGTCTGGGGGAGAAATATTTCACAGCTGACAAGTGTGTGTGTGTGTGTGTGTGTGTGTGTGTGAAGAGGTGGAGGCGATGAGGGACAGGAACTGATGAAGTGTAGCTGGAGTGTGTGTGTGTGTGTGTGTGTGTGTGTGTGTGTGTGGAAATATGTTATGTAACCTCCTCTCTGAGGAAAAGAATGGAGGGTCAGTCCAAGGGAGCAGAGGAGAAGAAGAGGAGAGGTGGAATGTCATGAGGAAGGAGGAAAAGGGAAAAAATAACTTTCCTCTCCGTCTTTTTTCTCCGCATGAGGTACGAATACGTATGACTTTCAGCGGCGTGCTCTCGACCCTCCCTCACTCATAACACCATATTCCTCCTCCTGCTCAATTCATTCTTCTTGTATAAACACCCAACATGTGTTATATAGAGAGAGATGTATGTATGTGTACATATACAGTACACACATATATATATATATATCTCCAGTATTCTTTCTTACATGGACTGGGTTGAACCAGCTATTTCCAAAGTCACTGCTTGTACTATTTGCTGACTTTAACACTTGAAGGACACCTGAGTTACGAAATAAAAATACTAATGAAGTATTTTCTCAGATGAATAACTAAATACTTAGAAGCACTATTCATAAAGAAGTACTTTACAGCTTCTGTTAGTGAGTATTTATTCAGGCTGTAGCATGACAATACAGAGTAAGTTTGTTCTGTATGAAATAAACTACCTGTCCAAATTGTTGTAAAGTTTATGTTTACAATATGCATACACACGTGTTTGGAGTTACTTCAACTAACCAACTAACTAGCTCCTTAATGGAATCTGAGTTTCTTTATAATGACTCACAGGTGATAAAAGTATCAGCTCCTTCAATGAAGCTCAACTAACGACCAATCAAACGCAGCCTGCAGACAGCAGGAGTCGTGTCTGGACTCTGGATGGTTTCCATTCAGCTTGCAGCTGCATCGAATGAGTTACAAACTCAGTTTGGGGTTGTGCTGGCAGTTCCCTGTGAGAGTGGCAGTTAGTTTGCAAACAGTCACTGAAGACCGAAACTCCTGTAACGATATCTCTCTAGAGTAGTGGGGTGCAATCCATTTTGATTCCTCCACGTGTAAATCTCCACTCAGTGAAATAAGAACTCACATAATGACGAGGTGAAGTCCTAGGTGTCCTCGGGCAGACCACTGGAGACGTGAAAGACACATCGAAAACAAACCCGAGCTCAGCCTGAGCCTCACAAATGGTCAGACTTGAAGCCCGTACGGTTTGTTGAGATTCAGTTTTGGAAACAAACTGTTCTTTTCTCACTGTTTCATATTCTCTGACCTCGCCATCGACATGTGCCGTTAGGCAACTTCTCCGTGATGGGAACGTGTTGCTATGAATAACTGGACCAAACTCCAGCTGCTGGAGGGGCAGGGGAGGGGAGGGGAGGGTCTGCTCTCGACAGTTAGACCACATTGGCCAAATCAAAATGTAGTTTTGTGTTGAGTAACTTCTCTTGGGTGGTGTCACATTATTGAGGGATTTGTAACGTAATGCGTCATCGCCTAGGGTCGATCGAACACTTCACCCTAATAATGAAACAAGATGATGCCATTTTTGCTGTCTCCTATTAATATATCATTTGGTTTTTCTATAACGTTCTTTTAGTCTTGTGGACATAGTTAGGCCTGTGTACAGATCAAGTAAAACGATTTTGAGAACATGGTCCTTTGTGCCTTTTCCCTTCATGCCCTGCAATGCCCAAGTGTAAATTCTTTGGAGGAAAAAAATCAGCGGGAGCTGTGATGGCTCTCTGCTCAGTGCTCAGCTTGGCTTCATTAAAAGAACCAGCAGAGACGAGAGGAGGGTTTGACGGATAAAGGGGAGGAGGAGGAGCTGCTTCCCCTAAGCCCCATCACTGTGTTTATGCTGTAACAGGGGAGGAGGAGGAGGGTAGCCTAGCTCCGTGTGTGTGTGTGTGTGTGCAGACTTTTTCTGACTCAGAGCTGTGCTCCACGGCCCATAATTAATGGTCCCTGATGGAGGTGGGGCCGGACAATAGGAGCCTTTCAGCGGGGCCGTGGGGCCCCAGTCCCAGACCCGTCCTGGCCCGTCCTGCAGGCACATTGTTGCCCTGCTGTAACTTCTGCCAGCTGGGCTGAGAGGGAAACTTCAACATAGCGGGGGCCAGAGACACTAGGGCCCAGGATCCTGTGTGGATGCTGCATGTATGTGTGTGTGTGTGTGTGTGTGTGTGTGAGTGTGAGATGCAGTTCACCAAATTGGATTACAGAGCTAGAGCAGGAGACCAAAGTGGGCGAAAGACGATGAAGCACATACGTGTGCATGTCCCGGCTCATTTGCACATCGAGATGATTTGGGTGCTCTTGACATGCACATGACTCAACACTCTTCCTGTACATAACACAGGGCATCAACTCCCTACAACCAGAAGTTTACAGAACTGAAAAGACGACTATAAAGACTCACACATGCCTCCGCTGAAACAATTATTAAACAGTCAAACTGTTTATTTCTCTCCTTTTAAAATGAACTCATTCCTTATATGAATATCAGCTTATTTCTCTGACCTTGTTTTTTTTTTTTTTTACAAACTTTGTAATCAACACTAGGGGTCAGTGTTCCTATGAGGAATGAGAGAGGCAGCAGCACCTCCACCACTTCCACCCATCATCCCCCTTGAGTCAGGCTGTCTCTGCTCTGTCACTGCACACCACACCAGTAGCCCTGTCTGGCCCGCAGCAGCCTCTCTGCTGCTGACCGCTTACACAACTCCACTCTCTGTTATTGTATTATTTTAAACTCTATTATTCTTCTGTTTTAAATTATGAAGGCTGTGTCCTCATCTTACATTCAATCCAAGCCACAAACACAGCTGGCTTTAGCCGCGGCCCTGACCTTTCGCTCTGAAAATGATGTCCGTGGTATGACTGCATGCATGGAAACATAGGTATGGCTGGGTGAGGGTGTGTATGACCGTAATACTCGGCAAGCATGTCCATGCATGCCTTGTGTGTTTAATAATAACTCCATCCACTATGGCCTCACTATATTTAGACTGACCAACTTATGACACCCACACCAGGCTAATCTCACACCCCCTGCCTTCGCTATCAAATGGCCTGGCTGCAGGTCCGATGCCGGGCGGCCATGAAAAGACAGGAAAGTTCTTCAAATGTTGTTTACGTGACTCATCTCTCCTCAAACATGTGGTGACGGGTGGTAGATTGTTCCGTGTCAAAAAGTGACACATTATTGACGCTATTTTATATAATGTTTGTGTAATGATGCAGAATGAAACAATATAGTTATAACATATTCATATTTGGTTTTGTTACATTACATGTGTGGACAACATGTTGTTTTGTTATGATATGAAATGTTACATTCTGCTACACCTAGCAGAATGTAACATTGTGATGATGTTGGGTCATAACATTATCTTGATGTGATATGTTACATTATTCAAGAACATGTTGCTATGTTACATGTTAGAGTACAATACAGGTTTTATGTTCTTTTAAAACATGTTATTACCTGCTGTTATGATGTCTTATGTTCTGTTACAACCTGGTGTTTTGTTACGTTATGTTACATGTCGTTGGGATGTTCAGTACCATCTTGCAGGAGGCTGCTGTCAGTTCATGTCATTCTAGGCATGCTATTCCATGCCAGCAGGAGTATTCCTACTCTGCCATCACTGATAAACGTGAATATAGCGAATGTGAATTCTGGGATGACAAGGGGGACAGGTTGGGACCTGGAGCCCCTTAATCTGCCCTGTGGAAACCTTAATCCCATTACTGTGTGAGGGAGCAGGAGCCCCAGGACGCTGTAGCTCGCTGCCCACAGCCTGGCGACAAAGCTTATTGTCGGCCTTTGAAGTGGGCGTTGACCTAAAGGGACCCTTGTCTGGCTTCCTGGAGGCGTGACAGCAGAGAGAGTAGCAACAGACTGTCTGTTATCTCAGTGTGACTATCGTAGAATGTCCACAGGCAACTGTCATTGTATCTCACGGGAGTGATGCAGGTACTACCCAAAACCCTGAGAGTCAGTGTAAACTCAGGCAGCTAGAAAACAAACTGTGGTTCCCTGCACACATGCACCCTATTACCCCACTTAGACCACTTTTGAATTCTAAAATTGCATTATTCCTGAAGCAGTTACAATCTGGCAGAGTAAAACATTTCCATATTTTCCACTGAAAATCAAATTAATTCAAGAATGCTTTGAATCGTCATACCGCTGCAGCTTCCCCTGTTCCCACAACACTTACCATTCAGTGAGAACAGGTCAGGGTATCTGTCAGTTTGGCCAGGAAGGTTTGCAGTTGCAAAGTTATTATCACATTAAATGTAACTGGTAGATAACGGTATTTTTCCATTAGATGGGAGTTCAATGATACCAAAACGCTTGACTGTTTTTATAGGAAATAATAGTCATTTCCTGGATTCAGCCCAGTTTATTGTCTGTTTCTGTTTCCACTTTTATTCACGCTGCAGCCATGCCATCACTTCCTGTCCCATGGGGCTGCTGCTGCTTCTGTATTCTCTTTTACTTTGCTGCTCTTTGAACAGCTTAAACATTTCTTATTGTTCTTATTGTTGACTGGCTGTACTCACTGTAATGTCAATAAAAAGCTGCAGATGGTTAATTCCTCTTATCTTGAAGGCTCACTGGCCTGCTCGCTGCACCACAGGGGAAGATGCATGCGTGTAGATGTGCAGTCTGAGCGGCTACACACCTGCCTTCTAATATATCATAAATGTGATTGTGTACCAGCACACAAACCTGTTTATGTGAGATGTGGCGGCTGAAGGCAGCCTGTGTTTCTGGAAACAGGATTTGACATGTCTGTGTGTAGGCGTGTGTGTCCGTGTGTGACTCGAGGCTTGTGCCGACAGCTAGAGGTGCAGCAGGTATCAACCTGTGATGGAGTTGAGGGAAGTGTGTGAGCTTATGTCAGGAACATTGGGACATGTATTGGTTTTTTTTCCTCAGACTACAGTTTGTTTCATCAGGCTTAGGGGAGGAGATGAGGTGTGTGTGTGTGTTGTATAAATTATTTGCTTAGAATGTTTTGTTTTCATCTGTTTGTTAAATTAGCAGGATTACACAATAACAACCTTGATGGATGACTTTGTTTTATACACATTATATTTTACTATGCACGTTCTCCGTCTGGCTTCCAAGTAGGACATCCTCAGATGAGTGAAAAAGTGATGACACACACTTGGAAGACACAGATGAGCCACTTCGTCACAATTATCCGCAAACCTAGACTTGGTAGGCAACATAGGTTAAGGTCCATTAAATCCATGAACAATGTGAGGTGTTTCTAAACATTTTGTTCACCTCTGAACAAAGCTCTACCCGTTGTAATTCTAGTTGTGTACGTGTCTCAGAATATGAGGTAATATACATCATTTGGGGCTAAAAGCAGAATTAAACATTTAACTCTTGTTAAATACCCAGTTCCTCCACCTCTCCATGTGGCACCCACAATCCTTTGCAATCTCAGAAGGATGGTATTCTGGTCTGCGTGTATGTGTGTGGCTGCAGTTAAAGAGCTGTGGCAGTGCCAAGCACTCAGACGGACGCTAACTTTAGCATAATGTGTACATGTGCTGCTCGTATATACACCACAAACACACAGTCTGGGGCTTTTGTTTTCTTCCTGCCAGAGCCCAGCGGAGCTGAGGGTTCAGACGAGGAGATGCTGCATATATGTATTTTTATGACAGGAATGTCTAAGCTGCAGCGCGAGGTCGTACGCTTTGTTTACAAAACATGGAAGCTTTTTGTTGTGGCCTGCCCTTCCCCCTCTGCGCTGTTACACATCCAGCCAGCGAGGAAGGAGTTTCTCAAACCACACAATTCATAAAAAGGTGTTTGCGGAAGTCCCGACAAAAGCTGCAACTGGGACAAAGAATATTGTTTGACAGTAGTCTCTCCTACCGGCGTGAAGTGGTGTTTACGGGGGTTTCGACGCTTCTGTCCCATTAAAGTGTCTCTGCTGTGTGTTTTCACCCAGTGCAGCCATTGAACAAAACCAATGAGTTGCTTATATCAGGGTTGCAATCTTGAGGCCAGCCGCCGCACACCAGAGCTCACTTAGGGTGAGAATGATAATGATAAAGTAAAGTAGAGTAAAGTGGGAGGCGGCAGTGCAACGAGAAACTGGATGCCAGCTGCCAATCAAACCAGCAAATTTGGGTTCTCGTGACAAAGCACTCAGGAGCCTCAGATGTGGGTCACAAACTTTCTCTGGGTTCATTTCAGTGTCATTCTGAGCACGGGTGCCATGTGTGACGTTGAAGATTGAGTTCAGCATCTCACTAAGAGATACTGGGTGGATGCTAATGTCTCCGTTGCCCTGCTGTCTGTCCATGAGTCCTTTCTGAGACTTGAGCATGCTCACACGCAGCGTGTGCTCGGTTCTAATTGTCTGTCCTGTCTGTCCACATTAGCATCCTGTTTGTTCCACAGGCCTGATGTTTGTCCTGGGCCCCAATAAGACCAAGCCCAGCCTGCGATGGGGGAACAGACATGGGAGGGGACAACAGGGGAGACTGGGTGGGTGAAAGTGTGTGTGTGTGTGTGTGTGTTGGGGAAGTCTTGCTATGGTGCCTGACCCCTAATGGGATCAGAGGGGAGCGGCGGCACAAGGGGGTTAAGGTCAAGCTGAGGTGCTGCCAACTGCGGTTAACCACAAGTGGACTGGACTCCAGTGGGACAGGTGCTCTCTCACGCCATAGCGCCCACTTTCCTGTTACCCCACTTTCTCTCTCCGCCCGCCCCCCTCCATCCCAAACTAATTTCCCTGTCATTTCATTGTCCTTCCCTCAGTCCCCGTCCTCCTGACAAACACTGTTGTTTTTTCCAAGTTCAGAAAGTCGTCTTAAAGGTTCACTGCGAGCGAGTGGGGCGGCTGATGAAGCTTCTAACACGTGAGAGACGCAGAAATGAAAAAAATCAAACAATATCTTTGATGAAAAATCAGCTCTGACCTTGTGAAAGACACTGTCAAGGTCGTCCAGACAGTGTGCAATATGCTGTGAACAAAAACACAGTGGAAATGAAATTTAACATCCAGCTTCTGTGCTGCAAAGGCCTTGTTGGTCCACTAAAACATTTAGAAACTCTTTGAAATTAAAACTTTTCAGTCATTTTTTTTACTGCTGCTTCAAGTATGAATGAGAAATGGGAGCGCATGGCTGTCAATCATCATTGCACTGATTCTTTTGAAGATTTAATTCCAGAGTAGAATTTCCCGTGTCTGCAGAGTGATGTGGGCTGGTTGTGTAAGCGTATTCCTGATGTGCATCTATCAGAATCAGATATACTTTATTGATTCCAGGGAGAGAGTGTGTGTTTCCTGGATTCTGCTCAAATGCTTGTCAGCACACGCATGCAACTCATGTCTACGTTTGCGTGCAAATGCCTGCAGATACTTGTTGCACTTGGGTGTGTTAGCACACTAACATCGCGAACGCCATCACCATTTGCACGTCTTAATCTACACTCGGGCAAAAGAGATTACCACAAGAGCAATGTCTCAACCTAGCGTGCTCGGGGTTGCAGCATCTCAGGTCGCATCAACACTCGTAGAGAGAAGAACAGAAGGCGGTTGTTTGTACGCCAGAGAGGAAGCCACCGCGGTGAGATCAACGCCGCTTATCTCTGTCCGTGAGCGTGTTGCACGGCTGGCTGGGAAACCACAGTGTACGTAAGAGAGAGAGAGCACACAGGTACACGGGCCGAGTGTGCTGAGATGGGAGGCAACGATTAGCACACCAGCTGTCACATGCACTCAGGCTTACATATGAACACTCTGCACAGACGAAGACAAACAATGCACGGCACGGCAGCCTGGCGCTCATCTTTTAAAGCACACATCACCTTACTGTGACGCCAACGTCCCCAAATCACATAAGCTAATGTCCTGGTGCAAAGTGTTGCTATTTTTTGTGTGCTTCTGTTTCAGATTGCACATGTGATGTGGTGTGTGACCCCTTCCTGTTTTTGATGTGTCTTTGCTAAAAGGAAGCACTTCAAACACAACGCTTTGGTCTACTTTGCATGTGCGCACAACCCAACGGTGTGTGTCTTCACCGCCGCACGTCACTGTGTGTGTTTTTGTCTCCACAGTTGTGCTCCATGTCGCTCTGTTGTGTTGTTGCAGCTAAAGACAACCAAGATGTCTCCCATAGTAACGCTTATGCAGAGAATTATCACCTGAGTGCACAGGTCCAACCACTTCCACGTTCACCAGTCTGACGCCTGATGATCCGTCACATCACGACACCTCATCTTGGCCTGTAGAAGTCAAACGTAAACAGAAAAAGAACAGAATGATTATTCATGTTAACACAGACCTAGCTGCTCTGTTATCAAATATATCCAACTAGTCCCTCATGGCCCTGTGTTAGGGCCTGTGTAGAATCCAGGTTGTACAGCTTCTTGAATGTTTTGATGCATTAGCCAAAGCTCTTTGACTCACTTGCGTGTGTTGCACAAATAACCTTTGCCATGTTTTTTTATGCACAGACTGAGGAAACTTTCATTGAAAATGTCACACACCAGGCGGAATGGTTGCGTGTGGAAATATGGCGATTTTCCTTTAGCTGCTGCATGTCAATAGGCGCACTGTGCCTGAGTGTGAATCCCGCCCACGTCACAGCTCTGTGCTTTAGAGCATCTCATGCCTCGTCTGTACAGTCCTTGAATTTAGTCATCCTGGCTTGACTGGGGCACAGAACAGACTGTCCTCACATGTCTCTCATTCACAACAATGTCCTACTCAACCGTCCAACCAGGGGCCACAACACACATGAGGTACACAGGGGGTGTCCAATAGCAGGCGGTGATATATCATCGCTGTGCTCTCCCGAGGGTCGAAGGCCAACTTAATGTGTGAGTGAGGCGGAGGAGCACGTATGTGTTTCTCATTCATCTGTCTGGCCTCTGTTAGTCCACACTGGGCCCCTAGACTGGCTGATCGACAGCATGCGACCGAAACACATTGTGGACAGGTACACACGCACACATAGACAGACCATGATGCACTTGTCTGAAGTGATCTCTGGCCCACATTTACCGGTGCAGGTACAGGAAGCATGTTTGCATTAGTAGTGTTTTGCACCAGCCCTGTGGTTTTGCATGTGTTGTGGTATCAGCACTATCTCCGCTCACATGGGCCCGTGTGTGTGTGAATTCATGCCGGGGTGTTCAGTGTGTCTTGCCAGTTATACATGGGTTTGTGACTCTCCGGTGAGAAAATGCACGCTCTGCACCACCGCAACACTGGGACAATGTGGTTCATCTGTGTGATGTGGTTTTAAATCTTGCACCATCGTGGAGGTTTCCAGTCATTCGGCTCAGAAACCAGACACACTAACAGACCAAGGAACTCTGTGTTCTATCTATTTCCCTTTCATGATTTCCTCTTCAAATAATGATCACAGTATTTGTTCAAGTTTCCTAAAGACCCAGTGAGACTCAGAGGAACGTTTGAAACACGTCGTGTGTTTTGGAATCACTATAATGCAAAGCAGGTTGTTGCAGGTTGTCTCCCCTCTTGTTTCTGTAAATCTGTTTTTCTCGTGCCTCCGTTGACACTTATCTAAAATACTTTAGAGTTTCTGTGTTCGTCTATTTTAAGCCACATGAATACCAGTAACTCACCTGACATCTCATCAACCGTATATATGACATTTCAGACTTGTACTCCTGACTTCATGAAAGGGAGGCAGCACTGAAAAACAAGAGCATGATTAACGTCACATTCATGATAGATAGAAGAAGAACAACAACAAAATGAAATGAAACAGGTGGCAGCAATGCAACTGTAAACAGGATGCCAGCTGCCAATCAAACCAACAACAACTTCACAACCCTCTTGTTTTTACCATTGGCAATAATTTCCTGCTTTTACAGGAGACTGGAGATATTTATAGTATGGGGTTCTTTTTGCTGATTCTTGATCTACAGATTATATTTCAGTTTCTTCTTCCATTTCTCTGTCCTGTGCCCAGAGCATCTACACATGCAGACGCACCAGAGCGGAGAAGTTTCCTTCACCGATGCAAAGACGAGTCGTGGCACGTGACCCGGCTTCACAGTTTCTGTTCTGATTTCACACAAACGCCCCAATGTTGCAGTAAATGGAATCGATGACACGTGAGGTAACCAGGATTTTTGAATATCTCCAAAATGGTGCAAACATCCTGGACAGACGCCGTACGCCTTTGCTTACAGTAAATTATTATTTGAAGTAGTTGGCTGACTCATGTCATTAATGGGAAGTCATCAGTCTTGCATCTCGGAGATCAATAATGGGTGTCACGGGTGCATGTAACTGTTTCCAGATGAGCTCTTTTACAATAAAAGCACCACAGCCACTGCTGATAAAAAGGCATTTGATCAAGTGACTGCTGTGTTGCTGTTTCATATCAGAGTCATGTTGTGGGATGTTTTCTAACTACATATATCACAAAAAAATGTAGATCAGGGTCTGATAGATTTTTGTCCTATAGATGTTTTTTATCGTTACATACCAAAATGAACCTTTCACCTCCTCAACCCCCCCGTCCCCTACCCCCCCTTCCTTCATTAAACCTATCATTCCCCCTCTTCCCACTGTCACCAGAAAATAGGGCCCAGCATTTCACCCAGCGTGGGGTCATATTGATTTTTACACCCCCACCACTGTCTTTCCAGCTCTACAATGGGCCCCCGAGCAGAGTGGGGGCCGTTTATGAACTTGGTCGTCGTCTTCTTTTTGCCCCCCTCCTTTTTACAGTCTCCTCAATGAATGGGATAGGTAGGGAAGAAAGAGTTAAGGAGGGAGGGGAGGAAAGAAAAAGTGACACGACAAAAGAGTCGAGCAGGGGGTCCTAAGATAGAGGCTGAAGGAGGAGGAGGAGGAGGAGGAGGAGGAGGAGGAGGAGTGGAGGGGTCTGCACTACTTCAACGAGGCTGTTTCTCCTCTCGCTGCCTTTGATCTGCAGCGGTCAACCAAGATTCTGTCAAGTGCATTGGTGTGGAAGTGTGTGTGTGTGTGTGTGTGTGTGTGTGTGTGTGTGTGTGTAAGGGGTCGGGGGCGTGAAAAAGTGAACTTGATGGGCTTCGGAAGTGCGGATAAAAAGAGGCACAGCTGGACTGATGGGAATGATGAGAGCCTCCGCCTCTTCGCTCACACACTCACACACACACGCACACAGAGTGAAAGTTTCCTTTTTTGTGTCTCACACACCTTATACACACTCCTCCAGATACTCCCCCTTTCACTTTCTCACTCACACACACACACACAGACAGACAGTCTCCTGGTGTGTTTGTCAGTCACACTGGGCTTGTAAAAACCCCTCTGCACTGGCTCCGCCCCTCATTCTCCCCTAATGGTCAGGTGCTTCTGTTCTTACCCGCAGAAATCAATCAGCAGTCTGCTGGTTGTCTCGCTGTCTGCATGGTGCATGCGTGTGTGCGTGCGCACGTCCTTTCTCCCTCTGACTGTGTAACTGTAGGTGAGTTATTGTGAAGCCGCTTACTCGGGGAAAAGAAAGTACTGCCCGATCGAGTACAGTTGGAAATGAGTCACCGTTGTTTTAACAGTTTCTCACTGAGCTCATTGTTCCGCCGCTCGCTATCTCGCTGATTTAGAACATTAGTCTGAGACGGCCGTGTGAGTCATTATCTTTAACCCACGGACTGAATGCGTTTAGCCAAATCTTTAATTGATTGATTTCTTCTCGGTATTACCACAGACTAACCGAAGAGGCAAACCAAGAAGATTCCAATTGTTCCTGTATTCAAAGAAGACAAGGCCACTGAGAAGACCTGATTACTAAGAAGCAAGTGCGTGAAGACATTCAACACCGTGTAGAGATAAAACACTTACACAAGCAAACGCACCTGAGAACTAAGGTCAAACTGAATGTTTTTTAAGTCCTGAAGCTTGGGCACTGGTTCCACTTTTCCTCGGCATGAGAATCATATCTGACGTGTTGCGAACTACATCTCGTGAACACTCTGTGAAACGTTTTGATTTCAGGAGTGAAATGACTTGGTCAGATGGGTGTTGCTGGCCTGGTGTCCAGCCTGGCACACGGTCACTGCCAGGTGCCCGCTGCTCGGGGCCAGACAGCACTCTTAAGTCTCGCCACCTTTCACTCACTTTAATAGGAGGCAGTGTGAATGCCCGATGGCACCGACACCGGCCCTTTGGTGGGCAGCAAGCCTGGGCGAACAGACCCTCTTATAAAACCGAGAGAAAAGATGGAAGGGTGACACCGTAAAGCACAGCTTCAACAAGAACACAGAGGGAATCAGCAAAACAACTCAGAGCACTCCCTCGCACACACACACACACCCATCAGCTTGCCAGCCCCCAACATTTACATTAGAAGAGGAGGGACGCAGTGGGCCTGTGGAGGAATAGAGGGGCAGGGAGGAGAGGTCGGACACGCTATTGGAGGTTGTAAACACTGTAAGACAGTATCTCCATGGAAGCCCGCGCACTGCTCTGAGGCATCTCACCCCCCCACCCCACCACCACCACCACACTCAAGCCTTTCCAAAGCCAAGTACCCTGACCACCGGGCCCCAAATCGGCCCCTCGCCTCGCCTGCCAGCCTGGCCGTCCAGCACAGCAGATGTGCACAGAGGAGTGGCCTTGGATGACTGGATCCCCTGGGCTTTGCAGAGGGCAAGCGAGGAGGAAAGACGATGCGAGCGGCCTTGACACGGGGCTTGTGTGACCATGGTCCCGTGTTTGTGGGGATATTATGTTTACTGCAGGTGGAAGAGTGCAGATTCGAACGTGTGTGAGGAAACCTGGTCTAAAATTGCCTCCATAATTAAAAACTAATGCCACGTGGTCTTTTCCATCATTGATATTACAGCTATTTATTCTTATATGAGATGACCCTCGACTCTTGAGCATGTTTTTATTGCTTTAAACAATGTCCACTCAAATAAACACACACTCACTTTTTTTGTGTAGTGCTGTTCAGTCCCCGTGAGTGTGTTTGCAATGTCCGTTGGACGGCTCTCTCTCTTGTACCGCACAGCCAGGCTGGCAAAACTTCACAAACTTCCTATATGTGGATTACATGCCAGCTTTGATGTTGAACACCCAGTTTCTGTGTGTGTGTGTGTGTGTCAGAGGCCATGCAGCCGGCTGTAAAGCCCTTGAACTGCACCCTGCTCCTCTGTAAAGGAAGGATGTGGGGATGGAGAGGAGGAAAACAGGTGGGTTTAAATGGCATTCTGCCTTGAATGACTCTCCTTTGAGCTCCTCGCTCCCATTATAGTGCAGCTATTGTGTGACTCTCAGAAGCCAAGTCACTACATGGAAGTAGCTTTTGATGGACAGGAAGACGACACACTGACGGGCACACATTTCCTGGCAGGGTGGCAGGTGTCCTCACTAGAATTCAAATCACATATTCGAGTTTCAGTGACAACTTTTTCCTTGTTAATGGTCTGAGCTTTGTGTTTTTATCTCTTGTCTTCTCTTGTTCATCTCACAGGAGGACGGGGACAGTGGAAGCGGCAGCTAGTAGATGGACGGCTCCTCTGTTAAAAAGATTCTCATTCTGCGGCGCGGCATAAAGGCTTTTCACTGGGAGCTCTCTTCGTTAGCCCTCTCACCTCCTGCATTCACCACTTCATTCCCGGAGAGAGAGGGAGAGAGAGCGGGAAGCATTTGAAAGATACACATGAGGAGCGAGCAGTGGGGAAGTGAAAGGGTAGTCGAGGAAAAAACAGGCCTCCGGGGCTTTTTTTGGACAAAAGCTGGAGTCAGAGAGCGAGGGAGGGAGACTGAATGCTCCGAGAGAGAGAGAGACGAAAAAAGGGAGCGAGGGTTTACAGAGCTGGAGTGGGCAGCGGCTGCCAGGCGCTGAAGAATTCATGGTCGATTTGTCCTTGTTCGTGGCCGGTTTGCAATAAAAAGGAGCTGAAGGGGAGAAGGGGCTGGACCGGACCGGGGGCAAGCAACAGATTGCAGATGCCTCTATTGGAGAGGGCTCCTTGTGAAAAAGTAGGTCCCCCTCTCTGAGTCCCGAGCCACCCTTTAGAGAAAAGAGCCCTTCTCTACTGTAAAGGAGCGCCCGGGACATTGTGGGGCTTGTCAATGGCTCTCGGCTGGGGCACCGGGAGAATACAAGGAGGCCCAGTGTTCAGCACCGCAGCTCCTTCTATAGAGGCCAGAACCATAATGGGGGCCCCGGGGGCTCTACAGGGAGTGTAGAGGGCCCAGTTTCAATGGAGACCAAGTCTTTTTAACTGGTACATTGTGCGACTCTCTCACCCTCTGTCCTAAAGATGGGAGAGAGGGAAATTCCTATGCAGATCAAAAAGAATGTCTTCATTTCCAAATGAACGAGGGATGGATGAAATTTGGAGGGACACAGTTTGAGACATTGAGGGGGCATTGTTAGTGCAGAGAGGCAGGGGGTTCAGTAGGTGTGTGTGCGTGAGGGTTTGCGTCACAGGCTGTGTGTGTGTGTGTGTGTGTGTGAGAGAGAGAGAGACAGTGGTAAGAAAGCGCTCCATCTCAGGTAGTTCAGAGCCAATCATGGCCTGTTAAAGCGCATGTCAATCAACACAGTGGCCCGCTGCACCCAGGGCAGCCTCCAGCTGCTTTCCAGTGTGTGTGTGTACAGTCTGTGCGCTGATTCTGAGTGACTGCGTTAGGCAAGGTCAGTCATACGTTGTTTTCCCATGATAGCATTATTAAGGATTAGATTTCACCTATGCATCACATCTAAACAGCATATGATCGGGCTTCATGCCCCTCGCTTACACACAGAGAGCTGACAGGCCAGTCGCTCAGGACTCGGCTTCCCGCAACTTTACACAGTCGCCATGACCCTCAGCAGAATGCTGCAGGAACCGTCGCTGAAAACCAGGAGACGTCCGCAGCTCTAGGATTTCCCCCTGGTCTGACTTTTAATATGCCTGCATGTCAAACTCTGCTTATCGTGCTGTGCTTTTGAAAAAGTGGCCTGGGTAACAGAAAAGGATCGTCCTGTTTATGCCATCCATGGGTTTATATCTGATTTGATAACCCTGCACTGATCGCAGCATTTGCTGAACAAATCACTTTGGATTGTGATGAGGCAGGAAAACAGGCAAGAAAAATGTTCTCAACCACCGATGGGAAGACGTCAAGAGAGCTGTTGATGCACTGCAAAGCCAGGGGCGTGGCGTGTTGACCATTCAATTATGAGGACAACACACGCTGCACGTTAAACAACCTTTCCTCGAAGGCTCCACGGAGGCACACTTGTTTACTCGCACCGCAAAAGAAAGAGGCTGATTGTCTGTTGGTGGAGGATGTGTACTCAACCTCTGGAAGGTGTGGGTGGCTTCATGCACTGTCTTAAAGACTTAATTGCCTTCCCCATTTCACTGCCAAGTTCCTAGAGCTCAGCAATTAAACTCACGAGTACAATGTTATCATAACCTCTAGAAACAATGGCCTCTCCTAAAAAAAACGGTTTCGAGTGGTAGAAGAGTCTGAAGTAGAAGTACTGCAGTTTTGCTGTGACCTCTTTGAACTGGAATCTTGTGACACAGATCTGAACTACTGAGGTATTGTGAAATAAAGTGAACTCAACTGAAATCCAAAGTTAAACAGTCAACATCCATGAACTGCTGGACAGGAACCAGTGCTTCCTGCAGAATTCCCTCATCCCACCAGCTGTCTGTCCGAGTGTGTGTGTGTGTGTGTGAGAGAGAGAGAGAGAGAGAGTCTGCTCTATCTATGTACGCGGACAGAGATACACTGAGATGAGAGAGCGTGACACCTCTGACTGCCGGGTTCCTCCAATTGTTAGGCAGGAAGCCGCCTCCAGCTCCAGATAAAAGAAAATGAGAGGGAAATTACCGAAGAAAGAAAGAGAGAGGGGGGAGGGCAGTGAGTCCAGGGAGATGCTCACTCACCCCGAGCAGAAAGTAGTGCAAAGGTGAGGGTCATAGAAAAAACAGAGAGCCCATGAACCACATGAAGAAAAACAACAGCACGGTGAGTCAAACCCCAATGACGCATAATCTCATGACATCTGTTCACGACCGAGTTCCCCATAGGTTCAAATGATAGTCACCTTAAAGGGATAGTTCACCAGAAAAATGTAAATTCACTCACCACTACAATGGAGGGGTGGGTAAAGTGTTTGAGTCCACAGGAAGCTCTGGCCTTTCAGAATAAACTGCGCTGCAGCCAAATGGAATACAGTCGGAGTAAATAGTGACCTGAACTGAAGCATAAAATAATAAATTGCCTTTATACTGCTCCAGTGGTGTCATCAAAGTCTAACTTATTTCCTATGTCTCTCTCAGTAAGCTCTCATGCCATTGTTTGTTGTTATTTTGTTTTTTCAAAAAAATTATTTAAACAATTAAAATGTGGGTTGGGATTAAAGAGGCAGTCAGAAAACACAGCCTGTGACTTCTGTTGTTCCGAAATATTGCTGAGGGGGGGATTAACCATTACGTGAGGTCTCCTAACTGAAAAAAATTCCTCCATGAAAACAATTACGAGCATCTACACCCAGGCCACATAAACGTGTTATTGATGTTATCGATGCACTTTATGTACATGCAGCATGTTGGTGTTAAACCAGAAACCACTCCCACGCAGTGGAATCTCCCATGTAACCTTTATTAACAGTGGTTTTTCAATCAGCCGTCTATGAAAACGTGGGTGCTTGACTCAAATTTACCTTGACATTTTAAACTAATATGATTTTAAACTATTTCCTTTCTGTGCGAGCGTCAGGGTTAGCCTTGCTTAGCATCAATACTGGAAATGGCTTGTGTGGTCAGGTACAAAGAAATTCCCCCGTAAATAACAGCTGTCACCTATGGGGACAGTGGCTGTCTTCCTCTTCATGCTAAATTCATCTCAGGGATGTGAAAACATTTACAGTGTATATTCTGTGCATGTGTCTTAAAATAGGGGCCATGATGCTAACTCTATCTACGATGTTGTAATTAGACCTAGCAGGAGCATTCATGACGTGGGGTCATTGTTTTTAATCCATCTGGAACATATTTCCCAAAATGTCAAACTGCTCCTCTAGTGAGAATTTGGGGTAATCATGGTTGACAGGAAGCTGATGCAGCTCTGTTGTTACCACTGTTCCTGGGGCTGCTCGCTCTCTACACACCGACAAACGGACACCCTAAGAACATGTCGTTCAATAACACATTTCGCAGCACCCGCGACATGATGTATCATCATATGCTAAAGAGCTGTGTACACAACATCCACACACACACACACACACACACACTCAGCGGGTCACCTAGACGTGTTTACCACACTCCCATCGCCGTGGTTACCCACCGATGAAGACACTTTGTCATGGAGATGGTTTAAGGGGATGAACCAGGATTGCTGCTCTGATCATGCTGCTTTTATCAAGGCCCGAGTTTGTTTCCATGTCCCCGGCCTTAAGTAGCAGTTGGGTGGCATCATAATGAAGCTATTGTCAATGAAGCTGCAAATCAGGGATGCAAGCTGTGGTTATCTAAACTCGGTGGCACGGTGTGGCGAAGCCGCGCTCGTTCGCCATCCTGGGCGGCGTTAGACCGAGAGCACAAATAGACAGTGTGTTACTCACTGGTCATGTTTACATGTGTGTTTGTCAGGTTGTCAGGGTTGGGCCAGTTATTCCATTTGTTGATATAGGAGCTGGTACTTCTCTCTAATAATACACCTCCACTGCATAATTGTATGTTATTGTTAATTCTTTCCAATGTGTTATTAAATTCAATGTGTGATTTTTTTATTTTATTTAACAGTGGGGTGTTTCAGCGATCCACGATGTAAATTGTGCTCACCTCACGATCTGACTGGTTGGTCCCTTCGGTGTGTGTGTGTGTGAGTGTGTGTGTGTGTGTTGCTGGGTGTGGCTTCCACACCTGAGACTCATGTGACCAACTGCACACATTAAACTGTGTGTCCTCCCTCCAGTCTCCGCCCCATCGCTCAGGGTGTCTTAATAAAAAAAAAAATAGGGCATCTGTGTGTGAAAACCATTGAAACGCATCATTCACACTGTCTGTTTAACAATTCCCCATTTTCTCCAGTTTGATTCATGTCTGCTTGAAAATTCAGTAAGATTTAATTTAATTTAGATTGATTTATCTTTATTGTTTTGTGGGATTTGGGGTCTATAATTTTTTTGAATTGATGAGCTGCACATAGGGAGCCTACACATGAAGGGAAACCCTGGCTCACAAACAAGTGCCACACACCACTGAGTCACAACGCTTAACTGTAATTGCAACTAATGACAAACGAGTCACGGCTCAAACAAAAGACGAGACAGAACAAAGGAAAGTCTCTCCGTGGCCTTGAAACAGGTTTCATGAAAGACTTGAGACATAAGCGCCGCAGTCACCTGCTTCACCGCTGGCAGCTGTCTATTATCTCCGTATCGCCCTGATCCTCACACATGACAGGAGCAGATTCCTTTGTCTGGCGAAGTACAGTAAAGCACAGAGTGTGTACAGTATCTGAGTGTGTGCGTGTGAGTGAGTTACCTGCAGGGAAGCGTCTCAGTATGTGGGTCGTGTCCGTCAGCCCCTAATCCTCTGTGATGCCGACCTGTTTGAACAGCCAGCAGGTTCTCACCGGCACGGTTACGTAAGAGCTGAATGGAGGCCAAGCAAAGACAAACACTGAGAGAGACAGATGGCTCGAGAGCGAGACTGATAGAGGCAGATTGGTTTGCACTTGTCATAGTTCATTTACCTGAGTTTTACAATTAGACAGGATTTACTTGGCACGGCGGCTTTTTAAGGTTGTTACGTGTCGGGGAAGAGGGTGTGTGCGGTAAAGGGCAGGTATCTGACTAAACAGAGTCAGGCAGCTGGAGATTCCCCCATACTGCTCCAAAACTAACATCAGATACACGCTGCAGGTTAACCTCAGCAAGGCGATGGAAAATAACCATTGCAACACTGCGCTTGACTTCTTATTCGCCATCAACTGGTTAAAGATTATCTTCTGTGCCCATCGCACACATGTGCATCTGGAATTCAAATATCGAGATTACCCAGATAAAATGTGCTGAATGTGTTCAGACCTTTGCCTCTCATGAATTCACCCTCACCGCCTTCCAGAGAAAACTCATGTGTGACTCACATCACAAGTCCTTATTGGGTGATTCTGCAGCACGTTTATTTCCAGTGCAGAAAATCCAGAACAGTAGTACTTCACCCTTAAATGTATGCATTACTGCACTGTACTGCACTGTATCAGTAGCAGCAAGAGCATGATCATGGAGTAAACTGTTAGGGAGAACACTACACATATATTAATACTAAAATCAAGGACTGACACTTTGGTCTATTTATTGGCACTTGGTAGAAACATGTAGTACTTCCTGCTGAAGCTAAATGAAACGCAGTAGAATAAATTAGCTAATTTCTGATTTCCTTTCTTTAAAAGTCACTTGAGAAGTCTACACTTGGTTTAATGTGTCGCACCATGGATACCTCTATAGGCCTCCGCTGCAGGGTGAGAATACTTTCCTCACATTTTTACTGTTGCATCACACGTTTCTTCTGTTTCAGGTTATCCGTCACGTTGAGTGAGATGTCAGGTTTTAAAACAACAGTGACGTGTTGACAGGGGTTAAAACAACGTTCCCTGACAGTCCTCTGTGCTGGGTGATGAGTGCTGGTGAACCTGCAGAGTCATGTTCTGCCAGAAAGCAAATCATGCTTTCAGGGGCGAGGTGAGGAGGGTGTGAATGTGACTGCCCGTGAAAACCTGCAGTGTGATGTCACTCGCTTTCCTCCCAGCTCTTAGGCCTCAGTTCACGGGACCAGTGAACGGCCGCTCCCTCTGACAGAGCCAAACAGGAACAGCAGTATTATTCCAGCGCAGTAAAGATACAGTTTACATTAACAAGCTAAAGTAAACCAGACGTCCCCCAGCCCTCACACCCAGACACACTCATGCACCCAGACAACCACCTGGGAATGACATCATCGAGTACAGAGGCCTGATAAGGTCATTAGTCAACAAAACCAACGACCTGTTGCATAAGAAAGCAGGGCTGAGTGATTGACTGAGACACACACACACACACAGAAAGTGGGCTAGAAGTAGTTAATGATTACAGCTGTAATATGAGAGGCTTTGCTTTTGCACCTGTCATATCAAGCACAGGTTGGCTGCCGCCTGTTTCTCACAAGCAGTCATTGTTTTCACTGGCATGCAGGACTGGGCACAGACAAAGCCAGCGTGCGTGAGTGTGTGTGTGTGTGTGTGTGTGAGAGAGTAGAGTTCACAACCACTTTGCCAGAATTCAGTACGTAAGGTGTGGGTTTGAAAAAAGCTGTGTTGCAGGCAGAGAGCGGCAGGCGGACATCAGATTGGTTTGAAAAGTCCGGGATGAGCATTCACTTCCACCGCAGGGCTCCCAGTGACTGCTGGGATGACTTCCTGTCGTTTATCAGATCATTTGTTCTTTCCAGCACAGTTGGCTTTTGAGACTTGGGTACATCAGATCTATGGCATGTAATTATCCTATAAACAGCTGAGCCAAGAAGGTCAAAGATTTTACCACTTAATTGGAAATCTGTGACCATGTTAATGAATAATGAGTTGGGACATCTGGTACAGACAGCATCTGAATACATGGACACAACACATGATGAGTTGCTTTGTCTTTGGCACGTCACAACAAGATGAAAAATGTTGAGTAATATTCTTATTATTTAATAGTTCACAATAAAAAGCAATCATGTTTGGACATTTGCGCCTGGGACACGTTGAAGCTCTGTTGCAGCAGAATGTTTTTGTCTTTGGATGATTCAGTTAATGCCATGGTTAGAATCAGTCAAAGAAAGACAGTACTAACCAGTTGGTTAAAAGTATTAATTAAAGTAATTGCCAAGATGTCAGAGCAGGTGGACACCAAATGAGTTCACGTGTAAAGCTGCCAAGCATTAAAGTGAGTTTGTCGTAGAAGTCTCAGCCTTCGGTTGCACCTGAATGCAATCAGATACATTCCACCATCGCAGCTATGGGATAACTTATGGGGATACTCTCGTAAACACCTCGAGGCCCTTGAGCGGCCATCTTCACCAGGCCGCGTGTGGAAAAACCCTTTGAAAGACGAGTGCAGGAAAATAAGACGCCTGAACGGTATTACGAGGACAAGGCATCCCCTCCATTGCTGTTATCAGGCTTGACGTGATAACCACAGTGTTGTCTGACGCTGCTGAAGAGGAGCATACCTGCAGCCGCTCGTATTTCATCCCCGTGTCAGCAGCCAGGGTCTCTACTTAGCACAGACCTGGAATCTGCCTGATGAGACACGGTGGAGACAGCGGTGTTTTGAGAGGAGCTGAAAACACAGAATGGACGAGGCTCCTAATGTCAACTTGTGGTTGGCTGATTGTTCGCTGGTTTAATCACACACAGGCACAGTGTGTGTGCGTGTGTGTGTGTCGCTGGGATGCTGCCACACAGTTATAAATCAGTGAGATCAGTTCATCCCCTCTGAAATAAAGAGCCAATAAAAAGATAAGAGTCATTTAAAAACACACGGCAGGAACACGACCTGAGCTGGAGCTCCGATGTTAGTGATGAATTCTCCACCTGGGCCAGAGATATAATGAGAGAGGGTGCAGCGACTGACACGGTCATTTCTGTCATTCCAGCCGCTGCAGAGACGACAGATGAAAACTCCACGGTGGGAGGGACAAGGGCGGGCAATGGTGCCTGAATTAAATGTCTACAAACAGCACGGGTGAAATTATAATCTGAGGGCAAACGTGCTCACGTGGCTGTGGCCGGTGGTGACATGTCGATAAGCGTGAACAAAGGTGTTCAGCTGTTCTCCGTACCCTGATTCATCAGACCTCCAAATATAATGACACAGATTTATCTGATGCCTCATCACAACAGTCAACAACACTGGTGCAGAGTCCAAACACAACATGCACCACTTTGGCAGCGGTGGTGGAAAAACACAGGTGGAGTTATATAACTAATAGCAATGAAGGCTGTATTCCACAAAGGCCTTTACCAGGCTCGGAGGAGCTGAGGTCAGTCAGTTTCATCTTTGGTAAGTCCATTAGTTTTGTCCATGGACTGTATGTAAAGACATGTCTCCAACATGTCTCCACCTCCTCCTATTGAGCTCAGATAAAGCTCAAACAGGAGCAGCCATCTTGCACTCATCATCATCATCACATAACTATTTCAATACAAATTACCTTAAGATTGTATTTTGAATGATGACCATTTGATATGAGCTACCTAACAGACACCATCTTAAAATGAAAATAATATTGACTTTTCCCTTTTCTTTCACTTTGATCCATGTCCCATCCACTAACATGGAGGACGTGGGGATTTGTGACCTATACTGCCACCTGCCACTAGGGGGCATCAAGATGTGTGTATATATATATATATATATATATATGGACATGCTCCTTGTATTCCATCTTATTATACAGTGTGTAAAAACACACAGCCACAGTACATGTGTTGTGAGTCACATTCAAACACAGATAATATTTGTTATTCAGAACAAATCAAAGTGAGAGACAAATATGGTCCTCAGAAAGTTCTGTGACTACCCAAACACCTGACCGGCCAGCTTGTATATCCCACAATGCACTGCATCCTCCCAGAGTGGATGGAGCGACGTGTTGAAAATAACAGTGATATGTTTGTTTCCCAGGCAAGTGCAATGAGTGTGTGAAATGCAGGTCAGGTGAGTCACCTCCTCTTCTCTGACAGCGCTGTCTGTTTTTTCACACCTGAATGGAAAAATACACTCGTGTGTGCACGGGCACACACACACACACACACACACACACACGGGCTGATTCATACGCTTTTATGAGTGACCTGACCGCAGGGCACACAGCCGCGCTGAAAGGCCCTGGGACACAAGTATCACTCTCTGCGCTCACTTTCTCACAAACGCACAATTTATTTCTCTCGTTCACTACGTCCGTCACTGTCCCACACACACACACACACGCACACACACGTGCGCGCAGGCCGAATTGCTGGTGCTATAAAAAGACAGCAGTGTTTCACCTCGTCCTTGAAACTAAACAGTCGCACACAAACACACGCTGCCACAGCTCCACTCCGACACACACGCAGACGAGTTGATGTTTGGAAATGAAAACTGTCAGTGTCACATACGTGCGCGGTGTGGATGTAGATTGCTGGCGCGTCTACTGAAATGACCACGGAGGCGTAACCCGTGCCCACAAACACAAAGGCACGGCTTCAGCCATTTCCTAAAAACCCTTGTCTGTCCATCGCAACTTCCCATGGTGCACTGGGGTAGTCGGCAACCTGACCTGCCTGATCTCATTTACATGCAGCTTTTTCACTTGTTTGTGAAATTGTGCAGAATATAGTATCTGAGTTAGAGTTGGACACTATGACTTCATCTATCAGACCACAGCGTACACACACACACACACACACACACACTCCTGTCTGGGGTGGTTCACATGGTGTGTGCCGTGTGTGTGTGTCCATCTGGGATTGTCACTGTGAGGCCATTTGCTATTTCTAGAGAGGAGCTGCGCTTTAACTCAGCTTTCTCCTTTTGCTGTTGTTTTGTTAGCTGTTTTCTAACTTGCTCCTCTCTCACGCACGTGCACGCTCAAACAGGCGCACATGAGCGTTCACTATAGGTCCGGCTGTGGTCGAGGACATCTCACCAGGAGGTCGGGGGTTCTACCCCAGTCTCCCCTCTTCCTTACAGACAGAGCACTGACACAAACATACAGAAAACTGGCAGAGCTCTGCTCACCCACTGTGCCACACCCCCCCTCTGTTTCTTTCGTTTACCTCATCCCTCTTCCCTCTATCTATCCGTTGTGCTCCTGTCATTCTTTTGCTCCTCCTCCTCTCAAACCCGGTAACGACCCCTGACCTGTCGCTGACCCACTCTGGTTTCCCCCCTTGGCATTCCTGTCATGGCTCTGCCAGAGGTCTTCATCCACTTTTTATTTCTAAGGGTTTTCTATACTCATGTTGTGAGTTTGCCAGAAAATCAGTGAATTCTATTTCACGTGTTTTCCTGAATTTCACCAAAAATAACTTTTCTATGCCATCATCATCGTCGTTTCATTAAAATAAGACAGAGAGAAGGAATAGCTGGGGGAAACATTCATTTTTGCCAAGATTCAGAAAAGAAGTCCGAGCGTCTGTCTGTTGAACAGCATAGCATAAAGGCTAGAGGAAGCTACCCACTAAAAAAAATCTGCCTACTGTATAAAACTGAAGCATTTCTCTCCAAACCTCAGATTTAGCAGAAGTTATCACCGCTGCTATCGCTGCAGACACACGACCTGGCCTTAGTTCTGAGCAAACGACAGGAAATAACAAATCATATCAAGATGAACCTCTTCCATTTAATTGCGTGCGTCCTCAAAAACACAAATAATAAAAAAAAACACGCAATCACAATGCATGTTGTGTCCCTTAACGACATCAACGTCTGAGCTTCCCCTGACGCTCTCCTCAGTGCGACGCATACCTCCCCGTGTGAATGTGCCGTTGTGTTGGGGTCTGAGTGTGTGTCTGCAGCGGCGGTGAAGGTCAGAGATTATCAGCAGGGTTCTTTAATGCGCATGTAGCTTGTGTATGTGTGTGTGCGTGCTACAGGTTGTTAGCTTCTAGTTGTGAGGACATTTGGACTGGTCACAGTCTGTTTGAGCGGTAATTTAATTGTGATGGTGGAGGAATGATTTTAACAACTTAAGGGAGGTGTGTGTGTGTGTGTGTGTGTGTGTGCGCGCGCCTGCTGTAGATCATTTGCAGGTATGACAGGTCGATCTTCAATCCAGATGGCCTCCCAGACTCCCGGGCTGCATTCCAAACAGAAACACACTCCTCTACGATGTGACCTCGCCCACTGTCTCCACACCGAGCCCCAGACCAAGCGCACCTCGCAATCATTGTGTGAGTCCTATATTCAGTAATGACTCCCAGGTGTTCACAGAGACCTGCTGTTATCTGACGACTCTCCTCACCAGCAAAAAACAAATAGGTGGAGCTTGTTATCTCCACAGCGCGTGTGTGTGTGTGTGTGGGGGGGGGAGTCTCAGTGTTAAGTGTTTATTATCACACACATCCTTGGCCTCAGTGGCCTACTTTGCTATAAGTAGTGAAACAAGGAGCTCTCTGAGGACAGCAGACACGGACGAGAGACAATAACCTGAAGAAAACTGTCAGTGTTCAACAAACTGAGCGTGACCTTGCGTTCTCGCACTAGAAACACGAATTTGCAATGGATGGAAAAATAACAGAGCGGGTGAAGCGAGGAGAGAGAGAGAGAGAATTAAACTGGACTTAAATCAGAGACAAATGTCAGATTTGGCGGGTCCACCTCCTCTCATGAGTCAGGGGTGATGTTCTCAACATCTGTCATCGGCCCGTCCTCATGTCTCTTTCCTCTCTTTCTTTTTCCATCCTTTCACTCCGTCCCCGAGTCCAGGACAGTCGAGGACGACAAGAGTGTGATGACAGCCCCGTTTTCAGGAAAAGACCAAATTATGACACGACGAAGGAGGTTTATTTTTCTGTTTGCAGTAGCTCGCGACAGATGTCCGTTAAAAATACAGCCAGGGTGAGATTTATATCATGAAAGGAAGAGAACGAAAAATAATGTGTGTGTGTGTCCTCTCATGACCGTTCCTCCTCATAACAGGATACGCCTGATATGGAAATACTGTTGGCCTTCTCACTGGCAGGGTTGCCCCTGAACACACACACACACACACACACACACACACAGGTTAGTGAGGCCTCCGCTGTGATCAGATGTCTGTGCTTTTTCCCTGTACATGTCCCTTCACATCTGGATTGATTTTTTTTTCCATGAAACAAACCCTCTTCTCTTCAGAGAACGTGTGAGTGCATCCATTAATAAAAGACAGATGAGTTGAAATGACAGGAGAGAGAGAGAGAGAGAGAGAGAGAAAGAGCACCGTACATCCAGGTCCATGTGGCAGCATACTCCATTAAATATACCTCCAGTATATGGAAATAATGATCAGATAATAAATATTTGATGTTTAGTTTGCTGCTGCGTTGATAAAAGCTCTTTCATTCTCATGCTGCATCACCTCCGTCGTCTATTTTAAAGCACAGGCTGTAAACACAGTTATCTTTAGATAAAGCAGCAGCTTCTGCAGAGGTGTTTGCAAACTGTTCCCTTTTTGCGAAGACACAGAGACACATTTGTGTCACAATTTAGAGACGTGTGTCTGTCCACCACATACATACATACAGCACCAATATTCAGTCTAATTACAGCTCTGATTCTGGGTGGCAGATACACACACACACACACACACAGCCATTTCTTCAAACAAAAAAAAAGGTGGTGGTATACATGCAGAAGACACCGACAAAGGTGTCAAGAGTGTTTGAGGTGTGAAGAGCTGACGATGGTGTTAGGGTGCAAACATGATCACATGATCTCTGCAGCAGAGTTAATACATCACTTCCTGCCTCGGCCTGCTGCACTTAGTTGTGAACACGTCTGTGCACAGGACCTCCAGCTGTGCAGTGCATGTGGATGGGTATAAACTGAGCTGCAGGTCATGTCCTAAAACAGCTTTTCACTTCCTCCCTTTCCTCACCTCTTCTTCCTCCAGTGAGTTTACATCTTTTTGCTCTGCGTCCGTCTCTTATCATCAAACTGAGTCGTCTCATCTTGAAGTGCGTCCGCAGACCAGGGGCACCTCCGTGTCTACAGTGGGGATCATTTCCTGTTTAATAAACATCACTCATTCGCTGTTTCCATCTCGGTTTTTTCCATCAGTGTCCTTGCTCATCCATTCTCCATACGTGCGTCTCTGCGGCGCGTCCATATTCACCACAGTGCACTCTAACAGGCCACAGATGGCGATGAATACTGGATGGACGGGTGCTGGTGTTGCGTCATGCAGGACGAGGTTAGATCAGGTGAGGTTTCTTCTCTATGACCCCGATTGGCAGCTTTCTGATGCGCATGATGTTACAGGTGAATTAATTGATCAAATTAAATGGAAGTTGTGACGGAAACGATCCAGGCCACAAATCAAAGAAAACGTGCCGCAGCGAACACCCATGGGCTCTGACATTGCCAGGGTTGTTAGTTAGAATTTAACCGGGGCTGGTAACGCATGTGACCTCGTGTCGAAGTGCTGAGCCGAGACGTTTAATACTGTATGACCTAAAAGTAAACTAGGGCCTTGCTTCCTCCCATATCAGCTCCGGACTCTGGACTTTACTTGACCCGCCATTAACAACTACCCGGAGCTGGAGTGGTCTGGGCCGGGCTCCGAAACAAGCTGCCACGTTAATCAGTGTGAATAACTCTTATATAACTGAGTCAGTAAATATCAAGCAGGACGATGCCGATGGGGGGCTGGAAATGAGCTGATAACTATTCGTCTGCTGCCGGCTGCCTTACACTATCGCCTGCGTGCCCCGGTGCACGTTCACAAACAATTTACGAATGAGTAAAAGTTTCCCGATACATGCACACACAACACACAGTTGTTGTGCACGAGGGGACGCCTCACAAAGTGAGTCAGGCACGATTGGGAGGCCCGAGGTGAGGAGAGCAATTGCATCAGGGAGGAGAGTTTCCATAAACACGCAAGCTCCATTTTTAATATTGTATGTTCTTAATTATCACTATGATCACAAATTCCATTCAAGCTGAATCCCATCCTCGCTGCTAACAGGGGATGCTTTCAATTAGGCCCGTAAGGACACGCCCCATCTGCTGGGATGAGGTATGGCGATCATCAGACAGTGGCCAGGGTCTGAGTCAGCTGAGCACAGGAAACCCTCCTTTTGAGTTTGATCCTGAACCTGAGAGCTGTCTTAAACAAATCCATCCAGAATGTTCTGAGAGCGGAGATAAAGCAGCATGACAGAGCTAGTGAGTCAGCGTCATGAGGGTTAAACCATAGCATCTGTCCCACATGGTTTCACATGCAAATGGCTCACAGACTATGGACTCTCAGGCCAAATGCACGCACGCCGTTCACCCATTTAAAAACAGGTCATTTAAGAAAATGTAAATATTGAATCACAGACTCAGATGTGAAGAGATGCCTGAAAAGAGATCAGAGAGGCTCGGCTGTTATTTCAAGTTTTTATTTTGAAAGATATATTTGTAGTCATACTGCCAGCAGGCTTAGGCAGAGGTAATAAAATGCAGTCAGTGTCTGATGAATGTAATCATATGACACTACTATCTCACACACACACACACACACACAGTTCCTTCTCTCTCATTCAGTTTTCTAGCTCATTCAATGGGGAGCAGTACGTGATTCTATTAGACGTCTATCACACAGTTCATGTTAGTGAAGAGGAAAGGTCAGCGAACTGACCTGAGGCTGACGGTGCACTGTAATTCAGGTCATGTACATGACTGTGTTGTGTAAGGGGGGGGGGGGGGGGGGGGGGAAACAGAAAAAAGGGTCAGTTTGTTGATATGAAGGAAAATCAAAGCGTGAGTGGGTTGGATTTGAGTGTTTTGCTGGTGCATCACAGTTAACATGCAACAACTCTAAGCATCTCAAAACATAACGAATACAACAATATTTTAGAAAGTGCCGTTCTGTACTGTGGCTGAACTGACCCTGGCTTTATTCAGGCCAGCTTTCATTCACATGGTGTCATGTGTTCCCCATGAAGCTACGCAGACCACATGCATCCAGTCCCATGTTATGTAAAAAAAAAAAAGATGCATATAAAGTGGTGCATCACAGGATTGTGCAGCCAGAGGCTCGTGCACGGCGCTGTGTTTAGGTGAACACTAACCTTTCTATGAGCAGCGTGGACTGTGTGAAAGGCCACCGATACGGAATGATTCCTATTATCTTTTATTGGTTAAAAAATATTGATAACCTGTTTGTGTCTGCAAAAATACGCACAGATACACAAACAAAGCATTAAGAGAAGTTTCCCAAAAGTCTCCAAGCCTCGTTTCCTGGTGATTGTAATTGAAAAATTGATGTCGAGAGTAATTCAATAAATGTTAATTAACTCTAAGTGGTGGACTTTCCCTCCCCATCTTTTTCCTGTCTCTCTCTTTACATCTGTTTCTCTCTCTCCCTCTTATGTGTTTCCATAGTCTCATGATCAATTAGCACACACCACAAAGGCGCGAGGGTGGAGTCAAGGTGGCTGTGACGTCATCTCTCTCGAGGGTTGCCATTTCGATGGCGGGTGCGGTCAGCTAAGTCAAGAGAGAAGAGAGGTGGTGTGATGTTTCCCATTGAACTAGTGTGTGTGCGCGTGCACGCACACAGATCATGTGGCCATGTTTTTATAGAGCAATGATCCGGTCATATGATGGTTGACACCTCTACATCACACATTAGCTCTGTTACATATGAACTTCAGTCTGCACTCAGGCCACACTGAACTCAGAAAGCTCATGCACAGTCCAGTTGGAGGACATGAAAGATATGAGACAAATTTTATAATTTCATTTTCTTTCTAAAAATCTTTTTTTTTAAATTCTGTTAAGAAGATAATGATTTGCCAGGAATTAATTTAATAATAACTAAAAATAATAATAATAATAATATTTTGATTATCAGACTCAAAAATAGAAAGTTAATAATCAAATCATGAAAAAATGAGATTAATAATTAAAATAAAAACATGCAGTGCTGATGGTATTTGTACCAAGTGATACTGGTATAGAAGTACAGCAGACACACACCCTTGTTTAAGCCATCAGGTCACATCTTGTAGAAAACCACTGGTACATATATAATCAGACTGATTTATTTATTTACCATAGTTTATGGAAGTGGTTAGCCTGAGGTCATTTTAATGTCATGTCGGTTCTGTATAAGTATGGATAATTATGATTTACTGTTGCCGCTGCTGGTTTCAGTGGAAAAACCTTTGTGTCCCATGATGCAGCTTGAGATACTGACGAGAATAAAAACTGTGAACAAAGCGAATGCTGTTGCTCCTCTGAGCAGGATGTCCTTGACTCTGTGTACTATTCTAAATTCGACGGCATTTGACACAACTGTCCTGGACTGTGCTGGTTTGGGTGACTCCACCCATCTGGTTTCCACACAAACACTGTTGCTTTGCAAATAGAGCCTGACCCACTTCCACACTGCACTGTCATGTGTGTGACAAAGTCCCATGTCATTTGACTGCGCCACCATGTTCCCCAAGGACGGAGAGAGGCTGAGTGCGTGAGGGGGGGGGGGGGGGGGGGGGGGGGGGGGGGGTTTATTGGGGGGGGGGGGGGGGGGGGGGAGGCAGACGTGTACATCTTTTTACAGTTTTCAAGAAGGTCTATAAAAGCGACGCTGTGTGGATGTGTTTTTGCAATGTTGGACTGTGGTATTGTTCTAGTGTGTGTACACACTGAGGTGAACTAATTAGCATGTGCTGTGATCAGCTGTGGGCCCTGAGGCCTGCTGGGAGAATTCCTCTGTGGTCAGCCGATCCCGGTTGTCCCGTCTATCTCTACCTCCCGCCTTCCGTCTCCCTCCCTCTCCCTCTCTCTCTCTCTCTCTCTCTCTCTCTTTCATTCTCTCCCGCACGCACGTACACACACACATGCACGCACAGGCACTGTGAACCCAGTGAACCCACTCATGCCATTCACTCAGGCACGACATGTAGAGGCCCAGTGACTGAGAGGCTGCGGGAGAGGAACATACATATATACTTAGGTTGTCATTATGCTCTGTGCTGAATAAGCATGGAGAGCCATCAAATACAGTACTGCGGGTTACGAGCTGGAACAGAACTGCTGCCTTAAACTGTGTGTAGTCGCTTATTGGCCTTTATTGTGGCCGAGTTCAGTCACTGCCTCAGCGAGTTTTAATCTGGAGACAAATTCTAAAGTTGTGCAAGACACAAATGATGTATCGCTATAAGAGCCGGGTTTAATGTCACCTAATGTTTACGAACCCACAAATATTCACGGATTCAATCTCTCGAAAACAAAACAGACGTTCAGACGTTGGCATTTCTTTACATCGCTGAGTGGAAGTGAAACCTAAACTGCCTGAAAGGCCCGAATGTGAAGGAAGGAGTGATTTAAGTTTTTAAATGAAACTGTCACAGTCCTGAATGAGGACAGAAACTAAATCCAGCTTGAATTTGATGAACACATTTGCTCAGTTTACCTAAATTACTTTCCATGTTACATGTTGTAGTCCAATGTAAAAGGAAATAAAACATTCCATAATGATCCTAATTCAAACTAAATGTCAAATTCACTGCATCATAGTTTCTTTTTTTGCTCCAAGAGAAACAGGCCCGGCAACACGTTCTCGTGCACGCGGCCCCTCGGCACCGTGATGCAAGATGTCTGCACGTCTTCTGTGTGTTCACCCAGTTGTTGACATTAGCACACAAAGATCGGATAACCTGAAGCCGCCCGGAGGGAAAAACAAATATGAACCTGCAGCGCTAATTAACAGGTCTCTGCTGTGTCAGCTTACACATAGTTCAGGTTCAAGCATGTACACAAGGAGGAGGACAGGATTTCACGTGCGCACAAACACCCCTATTTCCAGTCAGGCAGGTTGTCAAGGTGCCGTCGGGACAGGAGATTAGCAGCTGTCATGGCTAAAAGCACAAGGTCTGCAGCAGCGCCACGGCTAAATGCTAGCATGAAGGAATCCAGGCAACCACCCGCTGACCTCCCCGACCCCCAACACACACGCACCAGGGCTCTTTCCCACCTGCTGATAGTGACTGTTTGCGTCACCTCAGGGGCCCTAAACCCAGCTCTTCATCCTCCTCATATCTCAGTTCTTGAGGTTTGTTATTGATGCACAACATGCCACAGTTTCACAAGAAAAGCTGTGTCCCAAATGTCTGCACACGCACGCCTCATTTAATAAACAATGCACTGCATAAATGTAAATTGAAATTAAATACTTTCATACTTTAGTCTGATTTAACCTTCATGCTCAGTAGCTTCATCTCAACCAGCATGGCCAGCTATGGGAACTATGGGCTTATTTGCAATAGCGCTGTCAATCGTGAATGACTCGTAACATTTTCCATTGTTGCTAATTAAAAAGGAGACACAACAGAAATACAGAAGATGACTTGTCACAAGCTGAAGGTTTACGTCAAAGCGAAGCTTAACAAGTCGACACCAGAGCGACTGTGAGCTGATGAGAAGCAGCTGCAGCACACGGCTCGTTGTGTTTAAACCTGAACGACAGAGCCTGAGATGAGCTGCCGACAGCCCCGATCACACAGCTGACCAGGTCAGTAAATGTGTTCTACACTGGTGCGTGTCAGTATGACGTCCTTTTAAAGTTTGAATAAACCCTACGTGGTTTGATGTATGATACATATAAAACTCAAAGAATGTGGGCATAACCCTTTACAGTCCAGTATTTATCATAACAGTATGAGGTTTAAGGTCAGTTAATGGATATTTTTGAATAAAAACATACATTATAATATACAGTTGAACAGTATGAATAACATATTTCTTTCTTGTACATTTTTTCTTGGACTTTAATCCTGTTCATTTACAAGTAAACAATTCTTTCTCTCAGATATTCTCTTCTAAGTCATAACTCCTGACTCCAACAGGCGGCATAATTGTTCTGCACTCCCAAATTGAGCATGATGCAATATCAACTATTTCTCTGAGTCTCGTTCGGGGCTCACATGGCTCCGAAAGGTTTCACTTCATTGAGCTGATATCTCCACAGATATGTAATGTTCCGTGTCCCTCCCGTCCAGTGGGCTGGAACCAGCGTGAAGGAGGCCGAGGCCAGCCCTCCGCAGCCGGAGGAAAACCGCACAAGGCAAACACACGTTCTCTCCCTCTCACAAACACTCAACCAAAACCAACAAAAATAGTCTTCTAGAAGCCATACGCCTTGAAAAGCAAACACATGCATACGCTGGTCCAAAATAATAGGTAGCCGGGCAGCAAACGGCGAGCCGTCCGTCCTAAACCCGGTGCTGTGCGACTCCTGCGCTGCTGGAGGAAAACATGACAACAGTTTGCCTCAATGTCATAAAACTTCTCCTGGTTGTAAAAAAGAGGTCGTCAGTGGTTCTCTGGTTTCGTGAGGAGGTTCTATATGGAGCTATAATAACCTTTCATTTGTATTTTAAAAAAGGCAAATGAAATAAAGAGCTTGTGCAACCTCTTACGGAAATGTTTCTATATGATGACAGCCCTAAAGAACTATTTTCTAGCAGAACTTCTTTTGTCCAGGGCGTCCAAAGAGCAGGGAGAGGAGCTCCAGAGGGAAACATGAGAGAGAGAGAGAGAGAGCCATGTGTTCCCCCGACTGTTGATGCACTGATAAAGCCTGAATGGACGCGGTGTTGTTTTCAGGGAGCAGTTGAATACACAGTGACGTGATCGAGCCTTAAGAGAGATGGACTGTGTGAACGAGCATGTGATACACGGAGATGGGCTAATTTCCCATGATACCACTGCAAAGAAAAGCAGCCCGGCTGTATAATCCGCTTACTCGCTCAGTGCCACAGCTGAGTGCGGGTTCAACTCAGGTTTGAGGGTTTCCACTTCATTTTTCCTGAAATTAATTTCAACGTTATGTAACTTACTAAAATTTAGAATTTTTAAAAGTTTATTTTAAAGTACAACTATTAACGCAGAAACATTATGAAACTATAAGTCACCGCTCGAAATATTTTTAATGGACTTCCAGAGCTCAGATATCACAAATGTTCACCTCTGATCTTCAACAGGAGTTGGTTTGAGATGATGTCAATAGTTTAAGGACGTTGATTCTTATTAACGCATCATCTGGTGACATAGGGCCAGGACATAGGACATTATTACTAATAATATACGCTCAGAAACATAGTGTCATGACAGTTAAAGTGACTTGTTAAAATCCTCTTTACTGTTTTACCATAAACTCATATAACATTTTCATAAACATCTTTTTACTTCCAATCATTATCTTTCTGTGTCAAGATCTGGAATCTGCATTACCCACAATGCAGCATGACTGTCAACAGCTCAAAGGGAGAGTCAGGTGAGTGTATGTTTATACACACAGTTCCCTGTATATAGTATCATTATTAAAGAGCAGCTATTGGAGTACATAGAAAAAATGTTGTGCTGCTGTGAAGAGCGATTTTATAACATGGAGATGTTGGCAGAAAATATCTGATCAGCCCTTCTCAGAGACAAAGACGCGTTTGATCTGGCAGGCTGCTGCAGCACCATCTCTTATCGCAATCTTTACAGTATTTATTCACAACTACTTCCCTCTGGGGTGAACCGTCCGCAGCCCAGGGCAGATATGAGTCTCACCCCGAGACCTGCCCGGGTCGTGCACTTGTGCAGCTCACACTCAGACGGAGCGAGCGTCTGACGCGACTGACAGATGTTGCAGCCTGGATCCAGCTGTTCTCTACCTGGCTCCTCGGGTGGGTTTGGCAGCATTTAGCACTAATGACACACACTCCCAGGCTCCCTCAGTGTCTCAGTTATCACGTCAGCTATGCGTGACTCATCAGATTTATGTGCCACTGACCAGCACACACCAGCACAGCAGTACTTCAGCCTGTGTGTGTGTGTGTGTGTGTGTGTGTGTGTGTGTGAGCGAGAGCAGGGGAGAGGGAGAGAGGGAGAGAGGGAGAGACGGGGATGTGTTTACCATTTGGAGGAATGTACAGTATTTGGTAATGTGCAAAGCAGCCCTCAGTAGTCCGGAGTCGTACAAACACACTCTGTTTTATTGGATGGGCCTGAGATTCCTCTGTGCTCACCCAGGGGGTAGAACGAGGAATTTAAATGCTTTAACATGCTGTCTGACCATCGGGGAGCTGTGTCACTGTTGTGTCAGTGAAACTCACTGAGTCTGTTCCTGAGCTGCAGGACCTGTAAAATACTCTCTTTTGATTGCGTGTCAAATGTGACCTGGGTAACGTTTTGGTCCAACACTGAAAGAGATGAGCGCCTTTGATCTTTGTCATCAGATCAGCCTGGTGTCCTTCACGTTCTCACAGCGGTTCCAAGTCACACTGGAGCATGAACGTTTCAACACGTGCACAGCTTCTGTTTGCAAATTAAAGGGCTTACAGTATTAGTGAGTCAATAACTACCGTGTGTGTGTGCGTGCGTGAGCCTGCAGTCTCAATGTGCCTGATGCAGAGCAACAACGTGACCACCTGTATCTCTTATCACATCCATGCATGTGAACACACGCACAGTCGCACACGCTGTCTGACTCTCTCTCTCTCACTCACACACACACACACACACACACAGTAATCTTCAAGCGAGAATCTAGGTCAGTGTTGCAACCAGAGGTACAACGGGCCGAGAGTGAAATCAAGGCGCGAGGACGAGTGAAACGAAGCCGGTGAGCAGGTCAGTGACGTCTGTCCCAGGCCCTGTCACATGTCCCGACGTCTTCTTTATATTTGGTCTTTTCTTGTTTTTCCTGTTAAGCCAGGCTAAGCTATACTCTTAAGACCCAGCAAGCCCATTGACAAATTATATATTATTCCAGGCTTTACAAACAAACTTGACTTGCAGGTTGTCAGAGCAACAAATACGATCTCCCTGCATCACAAGGTGGGGATAATCTCTTCGACCCAGTGCCACATGGGGAGAGACCGCGTTTCTGTGCTCACTGAAACTGTTGTATTTGGTCTGAAGCTGCTGACGACAGTAACTTTTTAACTATTTATCGATCCGATGATCACATAACAGACACGATCCTGTCCGTTCCAGGAAATCTCCCAGAGAAAGTCAATGTTTTCCATGCTTGATTGCTGACGGGAGCAAAAACGCGAAACCTTTCAAACAATCTTTGACTTATTGTAGATAAGACGTGACATGACAAGGTTACGCACTTATATACAGCACAACAGAGAGAGCATGTTTCAATACTGAAACATGTAGAATTATGGGTGAAATCTGTTCGAAATCATTCGAGCTCAAAGCAGCATGATCCAGAATATGGTTTGTCATTTTGGGGCAGAAGATCAACCTGAAAGCACTGACCTATTTTCTGAATGTAAAGCGTGAACATGTTGCTCAGCAGTTTCCTTTTCATATAGAAACAGAGCACATATGGAGTCATGACACTTCAGGTTCAATCTTGCAGCTGCATCGTTTTCATCTCAGATTCTGGTCAAATACATCATCACAGAACTCACACACCAACAGGGAGCTAAGAATTGACATCGTCTAGGGTCTAGGCTCTGTAGATCGGACGGAAAAGTTAAAACGTGCGTAACATTCTGTTGCATGCATCAGTAACACATGTGCATCAGGGAGTGCAGGTCTATGTGACCCAGCTCTGGTCTTCAGCTCCACTTAAATTCTCTCACACAAAGTCCTCACACATTTTGCCTCTTAGTTAAAAAGATTTTTACAAGAGTGCCCCCCCCGCAGTAAATTACAACCTCGGCGCTGGATGCAGCTTCTGTGAATATGAATTCACATGCCAAGGTGTTTGACAGGTAATTAATGCAGAGCCCGGAGAGCGGCCCAACGCACGGAGCAGCCATGAATGAATACACACATCTCTGGGAGAAAAAGACAGCTTCTTTTTTCCCAAACAGTCTATCTAATGACGGTCTAATAACCAGCAGCAGTGGAAAAGGGAATTCATTTGGAAGCGCCGATCTGCTGGACGGCGGTGGGAAGCGGCAGAAGCGCGCTGCTGTGCAAACACACGACGGCGACGGGTTTGCCACTTTATCAACGGGCAGATCTCAAACCTCTCATTTCCTCTGGAGAGCAGCGCTCCTTGGGGATTTCATTTGTGGATATGAGGCACGAAGGGAATGATGAGCGCTCCCATCAATATTATTTCAGCAATATCGGCCTGAGAAGGCCTCCAGCTGGATGGCTACGCTTGTTCAGAACTGCAACTAGACGGGAGTAGCACTCCTCTCCAAGTTTGGATTTTCCACAACGTTGAAGCAGCGCGTGGTCTAAATTCATATGGCTTTCTTTTTTTCTATCACAAACCTACAACAAGAGCTGAAGTGTTAAGATTGATGGCAATCATTAGCATGTCCTGCTAACAGGCTCTGTTCTTTATTAGAGTTTGGGCATTTTCTTTCGTTACCAGTTAGCGTCAGCAAATATTTGTCGGATGCGTTTTTAGTCGTGATATTAAACTTGGGGGGGGTGGGGTTAAATGAGTGAAGAGGAAACAAGCCCTCAAGCTGAAAGTGCACGGCTTATAAAGTCACCATAAAAGCTGCGTCAGCTTCGTCTGAAGGGACGCGTGTGACTTCATGCATCGCCTCACTTGGAGCAAATGGGGTTAAGGAGTTTTTCAAAAGCTCTCTCTCTCAAATGAGTGTTGCATGAGCTCTGGGCCTGAGTAAATCACTGAAGTATTGTCCTGTTGTGACACACACGCAGGAATGAGAGAGAGAGAGAGAGAGAGAGAAGCAGATTGTGATTTGGGTCAAGCAGTCTAAACGCTCCGGGCCTGATGACTCACCATCTGTCATTATGTTCATTACTGCCATCAGTTAGCGTTGCGACATGCAACATTTGTTGCTTTCACGTCGTGCTCGAAACCCCTAATTAGGTGGCGCGGGTTTCTGGTTTAGACTTGCATTCAATTTTCTTTGAGCTTTTCCCCATCTTGTTGACAGAGGGATTGAAGGGTTGCCGTTCACCTGAGCGTCTGAAGCGAAGGCGTGAGACAGACGACTGCGTCAACGATTTGTGAATGAACCACTGATTTACCGAAAAATAAGAAACCAATTGCGCTTCCCTTTGTGTTGGGACACATTTTTTCCATATTACTAACATCCACTTTCCTGTTTTGTTTGGACCCGGGGTGATTCGAGGCCATTCCGACCGTGTGTTTATAAGGTGACTCAACTTTTTAAATAGCAGATTATTTAGGTTTGCTCCACTAGCTACAGTAACAACAGAGGTATGTGTGTGCATGTGTGAGTGGGTCACCGTGTGTGATCCAACCCACACAAGCTCCGCAGTCAATGTGTGCACGGGCTCGTTCTCATTCACATTCTGAATGCCAGTGTCCTTATTATTAGATTGAACTGCACCATTGAGAAATCCAGGACGTTGCCAGGTTAACTTCACGGGGAAACAGCCAACGGCGTCTGCTGTTCCTCTCGGAGAAGCGGCCGCGTGAATGGCTGCTCACAAGCACGAGTTTGAAATTGATAATTCAAATAAACACGAGTTTGTTTATAAAATGAAATCTATCTTTATTTACAGTAAACAGAGGGGGGTGTATGCACGGTTCGAGATGCAAAACACACACACACACACACACACACGGACACAAACGAGCGCAGGAGGTGTTTTCTTGCTCCCCGATGGTGTTTGAGCAAGTAAGTACACACCTCCATAAGCTGTGCTCAGTGTGTGTGTGTGTGCTGCTTCAGATAGCTGCCCCTCTCTGGTGTATGAAAGAGTGTCCTGAGAGGGCTGGATAAAGGTGGTCTGTGCTGCAGCTCAGCTCCGCTCGCCCTTAAAGAGGGCATTGATGGGAGGACCGTGAAGCCGCTGCAGCTCGAGGACTCGCGTCCGCCTGCAGCTCGCTGGCAGTGGGAGGGATGGAGAGGGCCAAGGATGTGGATGTGGAAGCAGGACTGCAAAGTAACATCTCTGAGAAAGAGACTGAGGAGCTTCCAAACATCAGATCCTTCAGCCAAGACCTCCAGGATCAGAGACCACCGCAGCGACCGTAGAAGCTGATTGGGCTTTTAATGACCAATGCAAGTATGTGTGGGTTGATATTCAGGTGCTGGATTGATCTGGTGGGAAGCCTCTTGCCAAAATGAACCGGCTGGCCCCCATTATCCCTCCATTTATTCCACCCTTTTTGCTTTGTGATAATTGGTTCTGACAAAAATTAATCTGGGAACATTCATACTGAAATGAAACATTAGGAGCCTCGACCAAGACTTTGGCTCTCATCACATCAGCTGATACTCCCAAACACGTTTTCAGTTCATGAGAACAGACCAGTTGACAAATGGAGCCAAAAGAGCTCTGGCTCCCTGGGCCTGAAAGTTATTTATTACCAGATACAATTACTCCATGAAGTATAAAGTCAACAACACTGAGAGGGCTCATCTGCTGTTTTTGTGAGCAGTAAAGAACTTATGTAAATTTGTCCTTGAATCTGAAGGAAACTGAACCAAAGCTGCATAAATGAACTGTCAAAAAAAGAAATGTGGAGACGTCTGTTAACCGAGTTAACTCAGTGACTGGTCGGGTTTGGCAACTGTCCTCAGTGACACATGAACATGTGGCCAAATCAAGTTCTGATCACTCACACAAAAGTCTCAGGGGGAAATGAGACCATATTCTAAATGGATTCAACGTGACTTATGAATGACGGATCACTAATTTGGAAACGGAGCAGCGGCACATTTTATGATAAAAACCCGTGGACCTGATTCTAGAAACACATTTCCCTCTGAGTCATGTAATCAATGCTGACAACCTGACTTCTGGGATCCACTTGGGTATTTACACACGAACCTCAAACCAATAACAGGACGGACATTTACCGGACCTGATTAAAGCGAACGGAGACGTGACCCAGTTCGTGTGGTGGGTTGGATCTCAGTTTTTCGGAAGACCTCTGGTTACGATTATTTTGCAGTTGTACCCGTTCGTTAGCCAGCAGCATGTGCGCTGAGCGTGAGAACACGGCGCAGCCTCGAAGGAATCTCCCGAGAATCGGGTCTAGACTCTCTCTCCGGAGTCCGCGTTGCACAGTGCGCTCTCTGGAGGGCTGGAGGGCAGGTGCGGCACGACGCAACGTGTTGCGTGTATCACGTGTTTTGTTTACAGCACGCTGGCGTCAAGCCTGATCACCATCTTTGTAGTTGCCTTCGACACGAATGTCACCACTTTTTCATCTTGAGATATTTACTCTGTTTTTTTTTTTTTTCCTGTTGCCTTTTTGATGATGGGAACCTCCTGCTGCCCTCCGGACATTCTGGGGATTTATGACTTATCTGGCTGGAGAAAGTCCACAGGCAGGCTCTCACTTGAACACACGTGTTGACACGTACCAACCCTCCGGAGATCAGTGCGTGCCTGAAAGCAGTCCAAGTTTCATTCAAGCTTTCACAACCCCCCCCCAAGTGCAAATTAATGTAAAGTCTAAAATCATTTCCTTGAACGTGAACGCACCGCTACAGTGGAAAATGTGACTGGCTGCCGAGCATCACAGTAAACCTACTGGAAATCTCAAGGTCGCAGGTTTGATCTCTCGCAGATGTCGTTCTGAGTTTCAGCTCACCTACAGATCGCTGCCAACACCTCTGTTCACAAACCTCCTGCTGAATCACACAACAACGATTTGACTCCAGCCCATGTGTCTTTCATCCTCACACGAGTGTGATGAAATCAGCTCCGAGGAGGAATAGATACGCTGGTATGCTGACAAATGAAACGGGCCGATCTAATGAGCTCAGTGGAAAAAAACTGGATCTCATTAGAAAGAGAAACAGAAACATCATTAGCGAGCACACAAACACTCATTTCCTCCGGTCGGCCGTGGGATTGTATCAACATTCTGCTTTTGTTTGAAAGCCGCAGATATGAAATATGGACGTGAGTAAGAGCACTGCAAGTGGGCCGCAAACTACTGGCCCACACCCCTCCTGTACTGTGAGGACACACACACACACATGGGCTCACCGGCACCACATCCGGGACGAGGTGACCCTTCGCCCCATTTCAGAGTGGCCTTGTCGTGAGGATTCATACGATGACGTTATTGTTGAAGTGACATCTGCCTGTAAACAGGTAACAGATCATTTGAGTGTCTGAGTGAGTGAATTTATTGTTTTATGATTACAATATTGACCTGATTAGAGGACCATAAAAGCATGGGATTCATCCAGAGGAGAAACCGATGGTGCGTAACCACATTTTCTGGCAAAACACCCAAACCAGAAATGCCAAGCTGTTGGTGACAGTTCAAGAAAAGTCAATGGACCATCACAGACATTAGGGTTCATCCTCTGGGGACAATTATCTACTAATTTCCATTGTAATCCATTGATTAAATCAACTATTATCCACTAATATAGGCCCCATTTTATCTTTTATACTAATATATAACATGTATGAAAGATTTTGTTATAAAATTTGATTTGTTGTTATAAAAGTCACAACCGGATCCCACACAATTTATTCATGTACTAACTGGAAGTTGCTCTGGATAAAGGCTTCTGCTAAATGACATGTTATTGTGTGGAAAAACAAACTAAATCTGAGAAAACACATCATGTTGTGACATTACATTTAAATGGTGCCAGGTGTGACGTCTCAGCCAGGAAATGCAGAGTCACACACAAGCACGCCGTGTTTTTCATCATCGCTCGGCAGACCCGTTTCAAACCGGTGGCTGGATGAAAAATGCGACCGGACCAATTGGCAGTGGTTTTGCGGTGGAAGCTTGGCGGTGCAAAGGTCCACGCTGCGAATGTGGGACACTTCCTTCCACCCGGGGTCGGCTGTAATCACAGCCCCGACGCATGATGGCTACATCAGTCTGCCTTGATAACACGTTGTGTAGCGTACTATGTATATGGTGGTCATAAAGAGTGGAAGCAGGCTCTCTGGTTAGCTGCATGACAGTCTGACCCTGAGAGCGGCCCGGTTCATTCACAAGCCCAGCTACACCCGTCCTGCACAGCCACTCGCTCGGCAAAGTTACGCTATTTGTACAGTATAAACATTTCTGGGTGATTATATGTAATTACCCAGTGTAGCACGGGTGCATGGACATCCACGGTGACTCATAAACACCCCCCCAAACACACACACACACACACACTCATGAACGGGCCGACACAGACCTGCACGCGCTGACCTTGGGGATTCTCATCCATGCTGGAAAGTGTTTACTGAGTAAGATGGTAAATGAAAGAAGTCAGGGACATGCTCACTGCCAAGATCCTCTCCAAATAAACAGCCCAATTAAATATTTTCATGTCAGGTCAGTCACTTATTGCCGCCCTCCCTTCGTCCTCGTTCAAACCGCAGCGCTGCCCGTGGAGCTTCATTCATCACGGCCACCTCTCATGTGTGGCTCTCTCTGTCTCCGACACCGCTGGTCAGAAGGTGTAAGTAGGCCACGCAGTGTCAACACACACACTCCCGGCATTCACTTTGTCGCCGGCCCCGCCCTCTCACCTCACAGATACTTCCTTATCGCCCTCCGAGCTCGGCTGCCAATCACGTGTTCCGAGACAACGCCTGCTCTAAGTAAACCCCGCGCTGAACTGGAAAGGACATGCTACATTTTTCGGCTGTGTCTGTCACATACCCAGCGCCGCCACTTCCACGCCTGCGCCGCTGCCTCCTTGGTTTCAGCGCCTGGTCCTGTCGGCCTGCAAAAAACAGACCGAGAGTCAGTGACACGTTCACGTTCCTGTATATTAGAGCTGTAAGTACTAATCCGACTGTTTTTAAAAGCGGCAAGCTGATGACGCAGCATCGTAGAAAGATTTAGAATAGAATAGAAAGGCTTTTTGCTGTTTGACTTGTCAGTATCTTTCGTGGTTTACACCTGGAAAGGGGCGAAGACAACGCTTCACGAGACTGTTCCAGCGCCGCGGCCTCATATACAGAGCGGGGCGAGGTAAACAAACACTTCCCCCACCTTCCTCAGGCTGTCGTTTACAGGGGTCAGGGAAGGTCGAGCGAGGTGCGACCACCTCTGTCGATTCACAGATTGAGCTCTGGATCTGGGCCTGAATAAGAGCCAGGGGCCGCTGTTCGTAAACTGTGGAGAGACCGAGGGAAGTGCCTCATCCGACACACACACAGACACACTGACACACACAGCGATGCTTTACACCGTGGAGGGACCGAGACAGGCCTCGCCTCCGCGTCGCTCGCACACACACACTCTCACATGCGCACACGCCGAAGAGCCACAAGCATCGGGGGTAAACACTCGAGCCCCTCACAAGATGCTCTGTAAATATTTACAGCTCAGCAGGCGCTGCACGGAGAAGAACATGGCGAACCAGGCAGAGCCGGCGGAACGTGACCGGCCTCATCCAACCCCGCAGGTCTCCACCCATCACCTCTGACCATCCCCAGACCGGACATCCACTGGGCAAACAACATAACCTTATTCAGCATCTGTGCCTGCGGCTTACCTTGGCTTACCTTGCGGCAGCTGGGGAGGTCGACTCAGCTGAGCGCCGGGCCGAGGGCTGCTTCCTGAAAATAAGGTGGAGATTGTGTTTTTAGCTCCTCACAATGGTACACTGAACGCTAATGTAAACGCTGGGGGGGGGGTGTCACGGTGAGGTGAACGTCAGAAGTGAAACTGAGGGGGAAAAAAAAAGAGAAAATAAGACAGATAAACTGAATCCACACCATAAATGTTTACATCAGGTAAAACAGGGCGTGATGAGTTCAGGGTCCATATCCTTGTTTAGGATTTTACACAAGTGTTTGTTCATGTTAGTCAGTCAAGAAGAAGAAGGGGGAGGAAATGTACCCAAACGTGGTGCAGTGATGCACAAGCAGCGCTGTTTTTTTGTAAACTCGTACTCGGCGGGGTTTTGAGTCTGGGGGCAGCTGAACAACCTGTAAACACAACCTTCACATTGCTTCTTTTCTTTTCGTGAACTTACTACGGAGATGAGACGGGGATCAGACCGCCGGTGCTCTGGCTTGTGGCTGACCTCCGAAGTCACAAGGATTCACTCCTCTGTGGTGCAGGGTGGGTCCTGTGTCGAGAAGGAACAGCTGTGTGTGAGTCACATACATACGTACAGTATATACAACACACTTTATTTTTACATGATGCTAATCTGATTTATTTTACACTTTAATGACTGATCACATGGTGAACACAAGGCTGGAAAAACAAATGAGTCTTTCCACGTATTGAACGGAGAAAAGGTCCGTTCCATTGGTTGACTATTGATTCATTCGTTCCTTGCGTAACAGGAAGAGCGCGTTGTTTATTTGTTCCAAAGGTCCGCGCTTTAGGTTTCAGTCCCCGGCAGACGACCTGCTGGCTCCGGGTCCAGAGCTCTGAGCGGATGGATCCCATTAGACTGTGACCCTGCCTCGTCTCTGGTGGCGGCTCTGAGAAAGACTCAGTGCAGATACCATCGGCCTTTATGTTCCATAAAGTTACAGCAGTAATCAAATCAGAGCATTAGCCTCTGAGGGAACATGTTGTTTGGGTCGTAACAGTAGCAGCAGCTGGGTGGGGCTTCACTCACTCACACACACACACACACATTGTTTCATTGTGAGAGCAGAATAGTGTCACATAAAGTCGACAGCCACAGATAAGCAGCATTTATACAGCCGCTCCACCATATGCTGTAATGATGAGAGGCCTGAGGCCTGTTTGCTTTCTGTTGAATTATAAGGAGCAATTAAAGCTCTTTAAAGAGGAAGAATTCCCTTAAATCACTATAATCTTTTATTACTAAATCAACATACACATCCTGGGGGGGGGGGGGGGGGATCAAATGGAAGGTTGCGGCGTCATCTGAGACTAATTGGGGTTTTTTCTGAACCCGGGAATGATTTACGGCGGCTGTTCTACACTTTCTACCTGGCCCCGTGCCGCCGTCTGGCCCCCGCGAACGCTCGAGCAAAGTCTAAAAAAACCACGTGCGGTTACTACTTGACCCCGGGTCTGGGCTTTCAGCGTGCCAAAACAATACCAGGACGAGCCGGGCTTCCCAGTGCAGCGGCAGCGGAACACAAATAGCAACTTCTCGGAGCCGCCACTACAGAGGAGAGGGGAAACCGACGGAGGTGGAAAAACAGCAGGACGAAGAAGAGGTGGAAATGGGTGGCGGCCAGGAAGCGGGACTCTTCCTGCCCTAATCACAAGTCAGGGAGCGTTTCCTTTCATTGTAGGCGCTGCAAGGCCCCATTAACCAGCGAGACCCCTGTGTGCTCGCGGCAGCACCGCTGCATCCTCGCACAGGCGGCCGGCCATCGCTCATGGAAAACATGTGCACGTTAGCGCGCTCTGTCCAGCGGTTACAGGAGGGTGCGTTGACTGACACACATCTCCCCACACAGCCTGAGTCACAGGTACTCGGATCCTTCTTGGCGGGGCCCCGGCACATTGTGCGGCCCTCTGGCTCTGCTCTGATAAACACTTCATTATGAAATCCTGAGGACACAGTAAATATTTGCCGGAGGGCTTATCAGGCTGCCTTATCTTGGCGTGAACTCCAGGCACCACATGACTCCTGGGCCCTTTATTTTCCCAATGCCTTTGCTACCGCTGATAACTTTGCCGAAATAGCCCGCAGAACGCCTTTTTCAGGGAAATCGAAGAGCCGCAACAGAGGGGGCTTCATGCTCAAATGTAGGCCAGGCTTTTCTTTTTTTTTTTTTTATTTTGGTCTAGACGTGACCGAATGTTAGGCGCAGGAGGAAAAGGCTCTTTGTGTCCTGTTACGTGCTGGGGAGTTGCAAAACTTACTGTCCCCGTTTTACCTGCATGAGAGCCTGATAGCAGGGAGTCATTTACAGCCGGGGGGTTAATGAGTTATGGGCTGATCGCTGGTGTTCGCTTCCCAGACTGACACATCCACCTGAGTGCGTCTGAGCCGGCAGCTCAGGGATATTGCTGGCAATAAAAAGGTCAGTCCAACGGATCGATGGGCAAAACGACACGTAGGATCCGTCGTCACTGACACTGGTCAGGAACCAGTGGAAGAGCTCAAACCAGCAGAGGGGCAGACAGCACGAGTGCAGCACCTCGTTTGACATTTGAGGAATTTGTACATTGCTGGAGTATTTTCATTTCCTCCAAGTTCAGGAAGTCTACAGTTCAGAGGGAACATGTACTTTGTAACTGTAATACATTTACCTGATAGCTGCAGTTACATTGACAGAAAGTGTACTACAACAACAAGTTAACTACATTATGTACAAATGGTGAAATACAGGAGAGAAAGTAAAAGAAAAAGGGAGGGTTTCTTCTTTGTCATGGAAAAGTTCTTTGGACAGTTTTTGACTTCTTTACTGCTGATAAGTTGGAAGGTCTCCATAAATTCTCAGTGGTACTGATTCTGTCTTGGTACTGTAAAGAGTCTTTGCTTTTATAATGAGGTCGACACAGATGGCTCTCGAGGGTTCTCCCTGTTAATGAGGGAGCTCTCCTCTCCTCACTCTCCTGAGGTCTGAAGGTCTTGACCCTCTGTGGAAGGTGCATCGAGATAATGTGTTGTATAGATTTGGATAGTTTACAAAATAGAAATTGAGTAGAATTGCTCTCATTCGCATCTTTAAAAGGTTTCAGTGTCTGAAAGCACAAGTCAGAATGTACCAACACTCATCATCCGAATGCTTCATCTTCATGTAAACTACTAGTGGTCATAACGTACAGCTTATTAAAACATTGGAATCTCATCCTGGTGGCAGACACCCAGGTAGACTTGGAGCCCGAGCCTCCAGCACAATTCAACTGGTGTTTCTGTGACCACAACACACACACACAACATTTTCCATTTAAAGATTCCAGAGCTCATTCCTCAGCTGGCGCGGGCGCATCGCATACCGCCCTGTTTATAGCACAACATTACGCATTATGTAATATTGCATACATTTTATTTGGGGCTATCACTTTCCGACAGATTTCTCCTTCATCGCGGCACATACCGACACTGAAGCTGCTCTTCCTCTGTTGGACAGGAGACAGGAATTCAGACGCTGGAAACTACCTGCTCTGTTTGTACTGTACGCTCAGGACAATGGACCAACACGCTGCTCAAGAACCCCCCCACCCCACCCCCCACCCCCCGGGTTCCAGGACAAATAGTGTCACAGGGCAGCAGAGGCTATGCTGCACTGAGGACACACACACACACACACACAAGACTATAGGCACGAGATATGTGATACATTGAAGCGAGCAACATGAGAAGCACAAGTGTCACAAACATCAGTTCACGTTTTCCGTGGCCGTTGCCCCAACACACCTGTTGGATCGTCACACTCTGGAGGGGAAAAGAAATCACAGCTCGACCGTCCGCAGCTTTTTCCAAAAATGATTTTTATTGGGAGAACTACAAAAAAAATGTACAGTACAAAGTTAACAGTCTCACACTCAATTTGTAGTGAACTGACTCCCCAAAAAAATATTACAACTCTCGTTGTGTTTTTGTCCGTTTTTTTTGTTACATTCAAAAAGCTTTACTTCTGATAAAGTAGTCAAAAGTACATAGTGCGCATCCCCCTGTACCTACTATGTACAAACCAAACATGTTTATCCACTTCCCTCTCCAGCAAACTCAAGACTCAGACTAGATTTCAATATCAAAAAAGGAAAAAAACAGAGAAAAAGGAAATCAAAACAAGAGGAATGGGGATTTAGAGAGAAGTTACGGTTGTTGATCAGAGTGTCTGAGTGGTAACAACCTTAAAATAATGTTCATAATCCAACACTACATTCAGTTCAACCTGCGTATAAAAAGATGCCATGTAGGAAAAATACTTTATTTGGTTAATTTTAAGGCATGTCAAGATGGTGAACCCCTTAGGCACTACACAATAATACTGGGGCACAAGGGATTGCTACATTCTTTAGCACGTGGCTGGAATCACAGTGTGACCTCGTGCAAACAGAGAGAAAACAAAATTTAAAAAAAAAACAAAAAAAAAATACTTTTTGGTTAATTTATTGACTTGGGTTCTTTGTCACTGAAGCCTGATCTAGATCAAGAAAAGAAGTAAGGTTTGGACGGTCTGTACAACCACATTGTTTATACATTCTACAGATACATCTAAATAGGGATCCCAAAAAAAAAAAAAAAAAGCCTTCTACAGCACTGACACACAACCTCAAGAGCAAACAGCAATCACGCAAACTTTTTAATAAACGTAAACAAGGAAACAAAATTAATGAAATAAATATCACATACGTTCTCTTAAATTAAGATTTTTTTTACTCATTTACAATAAAAATAACCGAGTGAAGTTACAAAAAAGGAGAAAAAAACAAAATATATATATTACTGTGAAAAGAACATACACTCCACTTTATGCAGATTAATAATGGCGATCATAATTTAAACATAAAAGAATATAGATCTATTGCTTCATCATACTTGATAAATACAGTATGGACACAAATTACCAATGTAGCCTATACTTTTTTCACAAGATAATAAATAAGTTAAATAGTCCATAGCCAGTTATGCACCGCTATGCAAATCACTCAAAAACAGCTAAAAAAATATATATTCAACCATCAGCAGTGATTTCCCCAAACAAACCCAACTCAAGAGTGCTTTTCAACCAAGCAACAAACTAGACGAGCCAAACGGACCACTGGGTGGCGCTGGGAGAAGACAGGTCTGGAATGGAAGTTGAAGCTTTCAGAGAGGAAGAGAAGAAGAAGAAAGAGAAAGACACTTTGATAATAAAAAAAAATAAAAAAAAAAAAGAAAGTGTTACTTTGAGTCAAGGCATATTCTTGGCAGGATGGAGGAAATCTGAAACCGCTTAGTCTCTTCTTCTTGTCAAGTCATGTTACACACACACACACATCTAATCCCAGGAAAAGTGTGGCTTGCCTGATAGAGCAAAAAGGGAAGAGGGGGCTGCCGTGAGCCCTTGGGCAAGGCACTGATGGAATGCCTTCTGTTCGCTATCTAAGGTTTTAATACAGCTATATTACATACAGGAAAACAAGACTACACTAATGCCTCGTCAAGGACACTTTAAACTGGATGAAGCTTTATTGATCCCTGGGGGCCAGACGCCTCTCTTGCCCCCCACCAGGGAGGTCAGAGCAGGGTCAGCGCCCCTGGAGCTGCGAGGGACTCAATGTCTTGCTCAAAGGCACTTCAGCAGGGTGGCTGCTGCTGAACAAGGGGGTTGGTGGTGGTGGTGGTGGTGGGAGGGGGGTCCCCTGCTTGAAGGACAGTCTGCCTCACCCTCCACCTCCTCTGACCCGTCCATACAATCCGTGAGAGAAACAAAAAACATGGTTCAGTCATCTGAAATCGACAGCCTGCTGAAGATTGGCAACCGTCTCCCCGCGTCCAGACTCGGCGACTCGGAGCCGCTGAGGCTCCCGGAAGAGCTGAGGGACCCGCTCGCATAGCTCTCCCGGTCAGAGAGCGAGTCTGGCGGGCTGGGAGGAGGCTCGAACACCGGCGACTCGCTGAGGCGGCGCAGCGCCTGCAAGTGGCTCATGTTGTAGGTCGGAGGGGAGGGCGGGCACACGCTGCTCTGCATGTTCCCGTAGTAGGCACCGGTGGAGTGGTTGTTGGCGTAGCCGCCGGGGGTGTGCACAGCCAGCGGGGCCAGTAAGGCTTTTAGGTCCTGCCCGGGGAAGGAGAAGGCACTGTTGATGCAGGACATGGAGTTGGGGGACAGCACCTCCTCGTAGAAGCTAGAGGCGCAGGAGGAGGCGGTGGTGGGCGGCGGCGGGGTCCGGGACGTGGGGCTGTCGAGCAGGGGAGACTCGAGTCCGTGGTGGGTGGAGAAGCCGGAGAAGCTGAGGCTGTGGTGAAGCTTTGGTCTGTCCCTCTGGGTGTAGCCGAGCTGCTGCTGCTGAGGCGGCGGCGGCAGGACGTCCCTCTGGCCGTAGCCGCACAGCTCGCGGGCCGACCGGGGCTCCCCCGCCTGCATGTTGGCGTTGGCGACCGGAGCGGGCCGGCGCTCGTCGGCGTTGTGGATAAAGTGACACCGGGGGCCGTACGGGCAGAAGCCGATGGTGTGGAAGGTGCGGCACGGCTCCGTTTTGTACTTCGGGTGGCGGGACAAGCTCCTCAACTCGTGGTAGCCGTGAGCGAACTGACATTTCTCCCCGTACTTGCACGACCCGTTCTCCTCGAAGGGCCGGCACAGCTCGGTCTTGTAGCGGGTGGAGTTGATCTGGGAGCCGGGCTTCTGCTGCAGGACGCCGCGCTCCCCGTTCTCGCTGTAGGCTCGGTCGCGGAACTTGTTCTCCTTGTTCATGAGGGCCGTGGCGCTGCTGCCGCCGCCGCCGCCGCTGTTGCCGCCGCTCGGCATGTTCTCCTTCAGGCTGCCGTAGCCGGAGCCCATGTTGTACTTGTTTCCGTTGTTCATCGCCTCCACGTTGCTGGTCGAGTTTCTGCGGAAAAAGCTCGGCGCGAAGGGGCTGCCGGAGCCCGGGCTGGTGACCGGGGCGCCCACCGCCTTCTTGTCCAGCATGCTGTTGATGTGCAGGGCGTTCATGTTCATGCCCTTATCCTGCTGCTGGAGGAGAACACACGCGGGTCACACACAAATCTCAGATCGGCGCACCACATGGCGCGTTTTCAACCAGCGGCTCCCAAACTTGTTGCAGGCACGCACACGCAGATATTTACCTTGTACAGCATGTCCATGTCGTAGAAAGCGGACAGCACGGTCGCGGACATCTCGTTTCCCCAAGTTTGCAGTCGCACTCCCTCTTTCATGGAGGACCGAGCGGGATCCCTGAAGGCGACGGGCGGTAGTTTGTGCCACGACTGGTTTTTGGTGGAGGAAAAGTTTGTTTTGAAAAGTTGCGTGAAAAAGGGTTTGCGAGCGTGCAGATATTTCTCTCTCTCTCTCTCTCGCGTCTCCCTCCTCTTGGAAAAAAAAGTCCGTAGCAGAAGAAAAAGAGTGGAGAGGGGAATAGTTCGGTACTGCTGGAATTGTTGGTGTATATTTTTTTTTAATTTGTCCTCCCCCTCAGGAAGCGCAGAACCAGACAGCTTCACTGTGCGCACTCGCCTCTTCTGCGTGAATATAAACGCTTGGCGCACCTCAGGGAGGGGCGAAGAGAAGTCGGCGCAAAGTTTTTTTCGCCGCGAGGAGCCGCCTCCTTCTCCTCCTCTCTGAGGGAAAAAAAACTTCCATTCACCGGTTGGCCGCCTATTCTTCATCACCACGCCTTGAAATCCAACCCCAGCTGTCCTCCTCCTCCTCCTCCTCCCCCTCACACCCCTCCAAAACTTTTTTCTTTTTAATCACACAACCAATTTTTGTGGATGTTATTTTAAGGGGGCTGGGGGGGGGTGTATCTCACAGCAGAACAATGTGAGGAGCCAGTTTAAAGTGCACATTCACATCTGGGGCCCCCATCTGAAGCTGAGGGAGGTGGGGTGGGGTGCCTTGCTCAAAGGCTCCTTCCCTCACCCATGCAGCAGAGACAGTCTGGGTTTTTGAACCACCACCGACAACACATGCTCCGGGCCCTGGAGCGCCACACTTGGAAGCTGACACATGTATTTGTAATGGAAGGAAACTCTCCCTCCCTCTCTCCCTGTGGATGGGGCCGAGACCGCAACTATGAGCGCAGAGGAGTCCAGGCAGAGTGCAGCACAATTTTTAGAATCCGCCCGTTGCATAATCCAACTTCCACAGTGCAACACGCCGCCTATTCCAGTCTACTACACATGGAAAAACAGACGAGTTAATACCCACTCACATGACCCACTACAGCAGGCCTCAAACCTAAACTACAACTACAGTCCCCACATGAGAAATGAGCCCCCCCCACCACCTCTTCTTTTATTTTAAATCACAACACGTTGAGTCATTGGAAACACAAAGTGAGATTTGCCTTGGTTCTTTTCCTTTCCCTCTCCCTGAGCTTCTCTCTGCCCTTGTTTTTCCCCGGTGTCAGAGCCAGGGCCCAGACTGCAGGAATGCCGGCTTCCTCTCGTTTCCGCAGGTGAACACTGCCCCCATGAGAGCGGGGAGGGAAGTGGCTGCGGGAGGGATGGGGCGCCACCTGCTGGGCAGAGCCGGAGCTGGATTTAAAGGCGCGTTCAGGACAAACTGGCTGCAGTCATGTCATCTCCAATCATTCCTGGGGCAGAGTTGGTGTTTTAAGGTATGAATCCGTGAATCCTGTTGTGAAGTCGGAGGGTGCAGCGTGCACGCCGCAGCCTTCCCAGAAGCAACACGTCCACATGGAAACGTCCAACCGCTCCAGCTCTTACTCTCTGGGTTTGGGATTGCATTGCAGAGCTGGCAGCAGAGAGCGAGACACGTCATCAGAGCTCCCAAAGGCTGATATTTTGGTGCAGAGGGTGTAAAAAAAAAAAAAAATGCATGACACATATCACCAGAAATTGCAGGGTCCTGTGACGCTGGTAACCATTAAGTCTTTTCCATACGTGGTTGTAATTGAAAGATTGGTTTAAAAATGATTTGACTTTCTGTGACATGATTCAATATTCTCTTTAAGTGCTGAACGCTTTGGTCGGAGAAGGAAAGAGGGAGGGAGATTTAAAAAAAAAAAAAAAAGGAAAATAGCAACAGGCGAAAAACAAGTGACATAAGAGGCTGGAATCTACTACTACCAACCCTAAAATTAGGCTGAGGGCTGTCCCAGGACTATTTGCGCGTTTGCAAGATGTGATAAATAGTTTAATGTGAAGGACAGGCACAGCGAGGCTCCTGAGAAATCCCTTGAACATGTCCTCGTCCAAAAACCGCTCTCTCCCCCATCACATGGCTCTGCTTTTATTGGGGGGGGCTGCTCAAAAACGTTACGTCAGTTTTACTGTAACAGGGAACATGGCTACCAGGGAGAGAGCAGGGTCCAGCTGTACGAACGGGCACCACACACACAGGACAGTAGTCCATTGTGCCGTCCTCCTAATTACATAACCAGGAAAGCTAGAGGGAAGAATAAAAACACAGTCTAATGGGAAGAATCCTGCAGTAAATTAAATATCACAGGAAAATAACACCTCGTATTAACATACAGTAGAAGTCAAAGCATCCACTGAAATACAACGCTGGTGACGTGTCAGCGCAAACACTCGCTTTCACAATCCCAGGGTGCACAATCGCACCATTGAAGGTGGTGCTTGAAGCTTTAGGCGCAGAGTTGTTTTGTTCCAAACTTTAAATCCCTGGTAGTAGAAAACCCATTTACTCAATACTGGATCCTCCATTCTGTCGTGTGACACATTCCTGCTGATAAGGGAACAGTGCATTGAGTGTTGCTGAGTACAAGCGTGTGCTGACTTATTGTTATGGCTCCGCTGCTGCCAATCTCTCCCGCATGGAGTCACATCGTTTTAATATTGACTCATTCTTCAGAGCCCCAGGTATAAACATTAAAGAATGAGACGCTTTGCCGGTCCTGTTGGACAAACGGAGCACTGAAATCATGAATTTGTTTGTGAGATATTTATTTAAGAGATACCAAGGAACAGTAACCATTAAAAATGATTCTGATAAACAGTGAAGTAAGAAAGAAGTACAGTTTAAAAAGACTACAAAGCCGCTCTTGTGTCTTGTTCTGCTGAAGTTCATTTATCCGAAAAAAAACGTTTTTTTGGAAATAATTATGATTTGCAGATAATCCCTTGACAAATTGGTGGTATTAGAGATGCCCCATGCTCATTCAACTACTTCAGCTTCTCCAGAACATCCAGAGTCAGCGTGGCCCTCTGGTGCCACAGGGCGAGCCGGGTATGCTCCACAGTGCAGGAGAACTGGGGCAGGGCAGGGAGGAAGTCCAGTGCCTGCTGGGAGCTCTGGGCCTTGGTCTGGGCCTGGGCGGACAGAGCGGCGAGCCGGGCCTGGTCCAGGAGGACCGCTCCTGGGCGCTGGCTCTGCTTTAAGGTCTGGATGAGCGAGCCGAGGTTTCCGTGAAGCAGCTTCACCCACTGGACAGGCTCCGCCCACAGATTCAGATCGCCCTTCTCAAACAGGAAGTCCTCCTCGTCCTGGTCATAAGCAAAACGTCAGTTTATGAGAGCGCAAGTTAAGGATGGTAATGTTTTCTGGCCACTAGAGGGCAGCGGGAATAATCGGAATTATGGAAATGACCGCCCAAAGGGGCAGCGTGGTGGTGCAGTGGTTAGCACAGCTGCCTCACAATACGAAGGTCCTGGGTTCTCCCCGTGCTTGCGTGGGTTTCCTCCAGGTTCTCCGGTTTCCTCCCACAGTCCAAAGACATGCACGTCAGCTTCATTGATCATCTAAATTGCCCGTAGGAGTGAACGGCTGTGTCTGCCCTGCAATGAATGCACGACTTGTCCAGTGAACCCAGCACCCCCCACGTCACGTTAATGGATTGAAGAAGGTTGAAGATGAATGACTATTTTAGTTATTTGATGATGAAAACAAGGTGATGTGTCATGGTTCCAGATGAGATCGACTCGGAGTTGAGGGGATGTGTCGGCGAGACATTGGTGTCATGGCTCCACCTCCTGCGAGCTACATCACAGACTGTGGCTCCAAGATGCACAAGGTCGGAGTCACACAACTGACCATTGTCCCCTTTTTAGCCAATGACACAGCCAAGGCAACATTACGTTTCATTTTCAGTCATGTTCCTTGTAACAAACTAATCTAATCAGTAACATGAACTCTCCTTTGAGCTGTTTCCACTGACTCCTGAGGGAACACCAGACTAATCAGCTCTTAAATGCTTCGCTTTGTTCATCACCAGCTAATAACTAAATGTGCTTCTGGGTAAGCTGCATTGAGTCATTATTTTCTTCGCTGAATCAACTGCGCAGATGAAAGCGGTGAAAACAGATCAGCTGTGATGTGGAAAGCCAAACCAGTGAGTTTAGAGTTGTAAAAATGCTCTATAAAACTGAGTGGAACTGCACAATTAGGTAAAAATTCAGTGGGTTCATCACTATGAGCGACACTGCTCCAATTCCACACTGTCGTCTGACCGCAGTTAATTCAACAACAATAAGCAGTGCAGCTTTACGGAGAACAGGATATTTGGACAATCAGCCACAAGAAGCAGCGGTTTCTAGCTCAAAGCTGCGTCTCGAAAATCAACCGTTGGACTCTCGAGTCTTGAGTAGAAAGAACCCAACAATTAAACGAGCACCAAAACAAAACAAGAAAATAAACACAGTGGTCAGAGAGCAGAAACCTTGGTGGCTATAAAATGCCCAGATATTTTGTCTGCTACTGTGAGTAAAACAAGAGCAACAATAAAAAACTATATTGTTCTGTCGGTTCCTGAGTTTCCGCACTTTACAAACACAGCGTTAAATCAACTTGAGGCGCACTCTTAATTTAGCGTTAACCAGCGTTCTATCGTAAAACTCAGAGACGATGATATTGTTTTTCCGAACTCGATTTCTTAAACACTGGTTCAAGTTCCTGAAGAGGCAGCGTTTGTTGGGGTTTAGCTGATTAAGCAGTTTTCTGTTTATTCTGTTGTCACCGTTTACCACAGAGAAAATAAAAGGGATGAGTCCCAACTTTCACCTGTACCTGGCGTCCATGTTAAGTTTGTGAAGTTCTTGTGTCACATTGTCAACATATTGTGTGACCTCGGAGTGATACTCACCAGAGAGGAAGCATCGTCTGAAACTGCCTTGTCGTTGTCGTCACTGTCTCCCAGCAGCCACTCTGTCAGAGCGAGGACACCAGCGGGCACCTGGCCCCAACGCTCAAAGAGCCGACGCAGGAGCCCCACGCCCACGTCCAGAGCTACGGGAGGACACACCGACACGCCGGCCATCTCTGAGGACAGACGAGACGACGGGTTTAATGAGTCTGCAAACACTGTTTTACTCTGTAGGCTCAGACACAGCAATTCAAAATGAGCCCAACCAGAAAATGAATGAACAATAAAAAGGCACGTTGAAAGATTTATGATCTTCATGGGTGGACCAAGTGGATGAGAGGCACTGAAAGCAACTCTGTTATCTTTTGGTCATTTACTAAAATGATATACTTTTGTTTTTTTCAAATCTAACCTAAAACCCAGAGTCAGGAGAATTATTGACCTGTGAGACAGGTTTGACCTAGTTCAAGGTCACTGTTGGATTGTCATGTGACGCAGTGGCATGAAAGGAAAAACCATTACTTATACTGGTGGGTCCCTCGATCTGAAATCATAAAATCCAAAGTCTGACCAAAACTCAAGCTGAAATAAATTATTCGAAATAACTCCAGTTTCCACGGCTGAACAGGGCACTTTTTGTAAATTTCAAAAGGATTTGCACGCTGGAGGAAAATGTGCGTGCCTGCATGTCACTCTGCCACACGTCCCACTACGGGGAACAAACGGCGCAGTCTGTAGGATTATCGAACGTGACATAAAAACACCGGGTCTGAGTCATGAAAATGGCAGCGCAGCTCTGATTACTCAACACCTGCACAGAAACATAATCCCCACTTTTCTGTAGTCAACTTATTTCTCACAAAAGCCCCTGCGCGTGTAACCGTCGGTGGCTGTGACGCCGGGCCGACGCCGTGTCCTTCCAGGCTCGGAGGACGCGTGCGCATGTGGGTCTTCTCTGGGCTTGGACGGCTTTCTGGGAAACAAAACTATAATTTACATAAGCAACCACCATCAGGGTGTGTGTGTGTGTGTGTGAGAGAGTGCATCCAAAATACAAGAGCACACGCTCCACTTCACTTCCTGTTTACGTGTTAATAAATGGAGTGTATGGAGTGGATCACGTGGATTTTCTTTTTTCCCCACTCATGCAAAAAAATTAAATCTGTTTTTAATTGTCTGTTTTCAACAAAGGTGCGTGTGTGTGTGTAAGAGAGAGATTCTCTTCCACCTTTACCCCCCTGACCACAGCTGACACCCAGATAACGCCAGGAACTTCAAAAGGCTTCGAGAGCCACTAGCCAAAACACTACCACCATGGGAAGAGAGGAGGTTCTGTATAAAGACCCCATCAACACACATACAGTGTGAAACACACACACACACAAACAGGGTTGGGAACCCAGATTGTTTTTCGTCCTCAGAGAGGAGGCGTAAAATCCGAGGCGAGGCCGCCGTCTGAAGGCAGAGGGAAACCTGGCCTGTGAACATTAGGGGCTGCTGATTGTACTGCATTAGAGGAGATTTAAGACTTTAGGAGCCTGAGTGACAAATTCCTTTCTTCACCAAGAAGCCGCCTCTCCCTGGGACTGCCCTGCCTCTAATGTCCAGCCTTTACAGAACCCCCCCCCACCCAAATGAATAGGACATTTTAGCTGCATTCAATTTATCTACTTTTCTGGAGATTTTACACGTTGCTTAATGCGATTTCCCTCCCTGAGCTGTCGCTGAGTTTCTCAAGGGGATTGTCTTTCACGCTGCTGGTGTTAAGCATACAAGTGTGTGTGTGCGTGTTTGTGTGTGTTGTCCTAAGTTGTTCTGTGTGTGTTCATCAGAGACAACCAGGTCTCTGTATGACAATCAATGCCAGTTGGTGAGTGACTGATTGAGAATGATGGGGAGAGGCTGTGTGTGTGTGTGTGTGTGTGCAGTTGGCATCCACTGGCACTCAGTGGAGCTGGGCAGGGCCGGAGCGTGAGGGAAAAACTTAACCCTGCGCCACTTGAGGAAACAGAAAAACAGTTGAACCATTCTGAAGAGGGTTTTTTTTCCTTTTGACTGAACTAAGATCTTAGGTTGCCTTGTTTGAGAAGTGGAAAATAAGTTTTTAAAAAGTGTTTTATATGTAAATCTGCACCTGGAAGCACAACAGGCCCTTTTATCACGCTCTGAGCTCTATTGAGGAAGTGTACACAAACTGAAGGCAGCCCGATGTGACGCAGCGGAGCTTTCAGCTACATGCTAACGCCAACATGGACGTGCGCTTTCATTTTTTTCTGCACACGAGAAGAAAATGGCCTCATTAAAACAATTACAGTTTCAACCGTCTGTGTAATCAGCTCTTCTCGTCTTCAGCTCGGACAAAGAGTGCTAACAGGAAGTCTCGGCCGCCGCCGTCGCGCCACACAATGATTCTCCTGTGTGAGTGATGGTTTGCTGCTCACCTGGACACAGACGCATCTCTGTTACATGCATCTAAATGATGAGCCCTTCAAGCGCTGTATTACATTACCACCATCGCACATGTCTCTGTCTCTAATTTGGTATATTTCTAATTTCTCGTTATTTCCTCATAGTTTTGTGATTTATTGGAGGTTGTTACCGCGGGTCTGCCTTTTTAAAGTTGAGAAGTCATTGCTGTAATTCCCTGTGGGTTTGATAAAGTTCTTTCTGTCTGTCCACACAGAGGGACGTCAGTGGGGGTGTCGGGCTGTCAGGACAGTAAAATGATAGAAATCCCAAGCACTCCCCGCCCCCGCAGTCTTCCCGTTACTGGTGTCATCATGTTGACTGGAGAGGGCGTTCATTCCTCTGCTCAGCCACCCACATCTGAAGGAGACTCTGGTGTGGAGCTCGCCCCCGTCTCCACCCCCCCCCGCCCCACCTGACTGTTAAGCAGGGGGTAAGGGGCCACTCGTCCCACCTGGGGCTGTAAACTGCCGACGGACCACCGTATGGGTCTCTGAGCTACACCTGTCCCACAGTCGCGTCTTTATTCCATACAGCCTGGACAAAGACGGTATGTCAGAAGAGGGGCCCACACAGATCTGCATGTCCAGGGTATAATCTGTAATCAGATGAAGGGGGGGGGGGGGGTATCGGTGCGTCTGAAATGTATTTGATCCAACTGAACAGTACATCCCAGATGGTCTGAAGACAAACGACTGAAAAGACTTTCACCCAACAATCTGAAAAAGACCCACAACATGAATCTTCACACAAGCAGGTCACAGACTCGACGGAGGAGCCGAGACACAAGGAAGCCCGGGTGTGAGATACAGAGAGGTGTGAAATGAAAACAGACACTTAACAGCCCCGACTTCCTCTGTGGACTGAGAACAACACCACCACCACCAGCGGGAAACAATAACACAACTGAGAGAATAAAACTAAGTGAAGGGTGAGCGTTAACACATAACATGCTCCGGGAAAATATTGGAACATGTGGTCGGCTGTTGCAGCCCATATCAAAGAGTCCCAGAGTCACATGCAAGTCAATGGAAACCTGAAGGTGGAAGACTCCCGTCGGTCCTGTTATGAAAACACCAAACCTGAAATGACTAAAGGAAAGGTGACTTTCTAATACTCCGCATCCTAGCTGAAGCTACAGTGGGTCCCGCGTTTGCTTGACACTGTAAACACGCCGCTCCAACACAGCCTGCAGCCCCTAGTCATTACCGAGACATGTGATTTTGTTTCACACCAAATCATTAAGATGTCATTCCCCCATGCGGCCGTTTGAGGAAACCTGAAAAAAAAAAAAAAAAAGTCACTTTGTGCGTTTTCACTGGACAGTGAAATAGAAACATTCCAACTGGATAGTGGGGAGCAGCACTGAGAAGCTTCAGTTGTACGTCGATGTAAATGAGCGTTATTAAAATAGATGGTGAAAGAACTGGGGGAGAGGACACAGGATTTGTTCGCCTGACAGCGAGCAACAGGTCACTCCAGGCGAGCCAGCTGATAAAGGTTCACTGAGGATGGCCTGCAAAATATGGGCACGTCAGCAGTGTGTGTGAGTCCAGAGAGCTGAAGGCTTCTCCTGAGTGTCAACAGACAGCAGGACATGAGATCCTATTTATTTGCATCATGACATCGCTTGAACAATTTGAGCTAATGAGCCAATTAGCCTTCTGGTGGAGAGTTAAATGAGGAAACTGCACTTTCCCTTGCAGCTTGTTAGCTTAGCACAATGAGTAGAAACCAAAGGAAACAACTAGCAGCGGCTCTGTAATAAACACCTAGAGTTCACCACTGCTTTGCTGTCATACAAATCTAGTAATTTATTCCCCCAAATATTTGTTATCAGTTGTGTTAACTTCGCACCTTTATTTTCAACAAACTCTCTGAATACCAGATATTTTTTACATGTCACACTTCTATATAATATCAGCTCTGTAGAATGTCTATATGTTTTCCTATTTGTTTAATAAAGTCTGGACGTGTGCAGGGCAGCGTCCTTTGACCTTTGACTCCCCTAACCGTGTTTCTAGTCCCTGCCTTCTTATCGCATGTCGTCCGATCCAAATCCCTCTGTAATCTATATATAAAGTGATCCCTCTGTTCCTGCCCCGGCTCTGTCACGGTGCTGGAGGTCCAGTGAGGGTGAGCGGAGTTTGATTTCAGACCCAATTACTCTGGAGGTATTTGGGGGGGGGGGCATGATGGTGGTGGTGGTGGTGATGGTGATGCTGGTGGGGGGTTGGAGGGGGAGTGCGGGGGTGTTGGAGGGCAGGATGGGGTTAAATTAGATTTGCTCTTCCTGTCCAGGACAATGGCTCCACTGTGGTTCTTCTCTGACCTGATGAGAATGTGCTCAGATTTCTGTCCCACATTGATTAAACAGGTTTACTTCTATTATAACGAATTGAAATTATAACGACACAGTGGACAGAGTAATAGGAAATCCAGAAAGATTAAGAAAATCAAACATTTTATCAGATGGATTTTCTCAGAATAAAACCGCATGACTTAAGACATTTTAATGACAGTTAAGTCCTTATTTTTAGATTCATGAATTCAATGCCTTAAGACTTTTTCAGGATCCCTGAGAAATCTGTAACTTTTTAGTAAGATTTATCCACTTTTTTGCTGTGAGCCAGATAAGACAAACTATTCTTCCAATGGCGATGGGTCCATGGACCACGCCGACATGTCTCAGTACCGTCCAGCATGACTATTATCACATCATTAGCACAACAACGAATTCAAACATTTACATCTCAATATATTTATTTTCCCCCTGGAAGAGGGCGGCTGTTTGTTTTGCATGAACGTTTGTGTCTGTGGGAGTTTGGCAGAAGCCGTCTCTGTTCTCACATCTCTGGCTGTCCTCCATATCAAAGGGCCAGGAGTTGTCGCCTCCATCTGAAGCAGCTAACACCTCCGATACTTGACTCAGCAACGAAGGGTCATAAAACAAACACACACGCAGCAGACTCTGTGGCTGGCCTTAAGGGGACGGGAAAGATACACACACAAACAGTGGCCTGCACACTCACACACACACAGATTATTTTCCACTGGCACAGTCTCACACTATAGCTATGGCCATGCTGCGGCCACGCTGCACTGCTCCATTTCTGTTTCCCTGACGCTTCAGAGGGAAGTGCTGACCAGAGATATGATACATGTCGAGAAGACAGACACACACCAGGTTGCTGCAACGGTGGGCGAGAACGTCCCCACTGTAACAACATTTGACCAAGAATCTGCAAAGTAAGTTTAGCTGAACTAAAAAAAAAAAAAGAAACAATACCCTGTTTCTCCCAACACCAACAGCACTTTGATCTTTATGTCAAACTCTGGAAAAGGGAGTAAGTGCAAAAAAGGAAGAGGAAGGACAGATTTGAGTTATCTGTCGCCTGTGTCCTCATGTTGTAAATACAACTTTTTCAGTGACGTCATTATGTCACTGGAGGAAAAGCAGATGTGTTCCTTGGCGATACAACAAAACAACTGATGGCTGGATTCCATATAGCTTCAGTTCCAGGGTCCTTTGTCCTTTCTTGTCCTTGTGGACATTTGGTTTGCTCACTTGCTAACCTCACCTAGTTCCAGCAAGTTCCTCTAGTTCCGAAGACAAGTTACTGTGGAACGCAGCTCTACAATTCTTATCCTGGTGCTTTCTTTAAGACATCAGAAGTGCGTTCAACTTTTCCATAGTTCAACCTCTTCCCCGCTCACTGTTGTGGATTTTATTTTACAACATCACTTGAGCTAAGGTTTTTCCGGTGAAGGATTCTTGTTTTTGGATGCGAGTTCTTTTGGGTTTTTCTGTTGTTTTTCATTTAGATGAGGAACTCTACTTTTATGGCTCACTCATTCATTTCATCCAAGGCGAGATAATTTCACCCCACATTGTGCGCACATTCCTGCAGTGTGTACGTCACGTGCTGAAATACACTAGAAATTCTGTGTAATTTTCATGGTCAGTTTGGAAGCTGGAACAGGATTTTGAGCGGCTTGGCCACAGAGTGTATGGTCACACAAAAGAACAGAGACAAACGCTCACACTCATTACCCAGAGTGCATCCAGGAGGAAATGTAGGCGGGTTTACGGTAAGTAACACACGCACACAACGCCTCCGACACACAGAGAAACACTGTAATCTCCAAATGAACAGTGGCTGTGGACAAAGGAGGGGGCAGCCCACTCTGTTTCACACACAAACACACAACATTGCACTGACCCTCACTCATCTTAGGCGTGCTCAAACTTCAACGTCACGTCCTCACTTTAAAAATTAAGGATTACATTCTGGGGACGGGCCACTGCCAGCCCCACACACATACACCCAGTGAGCAATTATGTCTATTGTGTTCTTTTCCTGCTGCAGAGAAAACTCCTCTATCTTAGTCATGTTGTTGAGCTCTTATCCGATAATAATCTGACATCTTATCTGAAGCTGCCTGCCCTCAGTACATAAATATACACATACACGCAGGCACTCACGCTGACCATGAACACCCACAAACATAAAAAATGAGTCCAATTCAGGCTGCAGCTGAAACAAGCTGGAGTTGAGTCTTCCCCCATGGCTCTGCCCTCCCATCCATAAACAGTGTCTCCATGAGGGAGTGCAGAGACTTTGCAGGAGATGTTTTTCTGTCTTGTGTTATGTTATGAGATACTATCAGAGTTCCAACAGACACAATAAGGGCAGCGCAGGGAGGAAAACGAGCAAAATACAGGAAGTGAGCGTGGTGACGGCAGGAAGTAGCACTGTCGCTGTTGGTGGGGGGGGGCTTGAGAGGTGGCAGCTGTCTGTTGTCTGAGAAGGACGATTGGAGCTGAGGCTCCTGTTAATGGTGTGTGTACCTTCACTGAGCAGAGGTGCTGGTACGTTAGCGATGAAATCAGAGGCTGCATCTCGGACTTCCTGGTCTTCATCCTGCAGCAATGTGAACAGACTCCTCCACAGAGAAACTGTAGTGGACAGACCTGATGTGCACACACAGTTTTTAGTCAAAACTTGTTAACGTAAGAGTAACTACACCAGAGAACATTACGTTGTGTTACGTTGCATTTAGTTTTGTCGCACTTGAGACTCACCCACTGGCAGTTGAGGATTAGCCAGCAGAGCTTCGGTGCAGTTGACCAACACCTTGGCGGCCATCAGCTTCACCTCCGTCGGCTGCTCCTCGCTGCAGCATGAGCACACCAGCACCCCCCACTGAGCCAAGCAAGGCATTGCCCCTGCAACCTAGAAATCACCATCAGGAAAGATATTTATTGTTGGAGAAACAGTCCTGACCTATCCCCCAACAAAGAAAGTGAAAGCGTGATGTTATAAGGCGTTATGTTATGCCACTGTGTAATGACTCTGTAGCGAGCAGATCAAGTAAGTTTAAACTCTACAGGAATATCAACAGGTTCCTGCGTGTGGTCGGAAAGGAGTCAAGCAAACATGTATCTTCTTCACCTCTGGGTCAGAGTTCACCAGCTGAGACATCAAGGTCAAGGCAGCACAGTGGAGCTCCACACTGAAACACAAAAATCAAACACATCCAAATATTCAGCTTGATCATCTACAACTAAAAAGTACACATCAAAAACATTGTCTCAAAGATGGTGCCTGTTTTTTAGGAAGTTCATATCACACTGGTGCATGGTACAGTCTTCCTTTTCTCCAGTCAGTTTGGATTTAATAATTTATTTGAAGCTATAAAAACAAAGTAAAACACGCTGGTTAACAGCTGAGGCTGACACGCGATCGCTCCAACACATGTATCTGTGGAATCTGGAGACCACAGCTCCATCCTCACTCGCCACCGTGCACGCTCCAGATGCACAAAACGGTAGAATTCATATCCAGGATATTTTTACTCATGTGAGAAGCTGGAGATGTGTCATCCATCTGTAGTTAAAAGAATTGACCTACGGCCTATTTATAAAACAATCCTTTCTACTGATCATTTACCACACAGGAGTATCAGAATAAACATGACAGAGTAGCACCAAGGACCAGGCCAGGACATTAACCAGGATGCCTATCAGGTCTGGGTCGGGCCTCGGTTACCATTGATTCCTCTGACAGAAACATGCAGCCGGACCCCGGCTAACATAACACTCCAGTGTGGTCAGCTACACAAATATCACTCAACTGTATTGACTTACAATCCACAAAAGAAGTGTGCTGGTACTCACCACTGCATTATGGATCACAATAGCACCAGTGCCATTCAATCACATGGCAGACAAGGGCAGCCAGCAACCCAATCTCATCCCTCCCTGTCTCTAATCATAACCCTGGGGCCACTCCAAAGGGAAAGTGGATCTCTGGGTCCAGAGATTGTGGCCAGGAAAAGGCTTCACAGGGCTAAAAGCCTTTGTAATCCAATCCTCATTCAAGTCTGTATTCTCTTGTCGGGGTGAGAATAGTACAGCATTGGCTTGTCAAGGAAGGTGTGTGTGTGTCTGTCACAGGGGTTTACAGTATGAGCGCGCACACAAACACTGAAGCGTTAAGTGCCCCATCGGATTGTGGTAAAGCAGCCTGTGACTCAGGAACTTGTAAAATCTCACTGGAGTAACAGTGGGAGCCTAGCATCTGACAGCAACGTAGGAATTATGTTTGATGACAGCCTTTCAGAGCAGGAAGATCAGCCTCCGGGCCGCTTATGTAAACGCTACAACAGTGCAGGATGACTCCAGGTACCCAGGTGTGTCGCTGCTCCATGGACTGTGGCTCTGAATGGAAGCCTGACAGTTCACCTGACACAGCGGAGTGAGGGCTCATTCACAGCCGGGGAGGCAGAACTAAACACAGGAGAGGAGGAGGAGACCATGGCTGCATCTGCAGGACATTAATGTCAAATGGATAACTTGATCCATCAGTCACTTTCACCTGTTGCTGCTGTTCTCCCACTCCCCCTCTCTCCCCCTCTCGCCCCTAAATCTCACTCAGTGAGTCATGAACAACACATATCCTTTTCTGACCATCTCTTGCTGCCCTGTTCAGATTCCCAATGAGTGTTTTCTGTCTTGTCAGGATCTTGTGGAACCCACCGTCTTTGCATCTTTGTAGTTAAAGAAAAAAAAATAAATAAATAAAAATAAAAGAGTGTGAGAAATGTATATTTTTCATTTGGATTGAGAAAACGTACACCCAGGGTCAGAGTTAATGAAATAAGATTCAGGTAACCACCATGTGTGGGAAATGCAGTGCCATCTAGTTTCAGCCAAGTTAGTGGGAACTAACTAAAGGCAAACATGTATCAGACAGGAAGTGTCTTATCCTTCGATCCAGAGGAAACACATTTTACTAAAATAACACTTATTGGATGATGAAGGTCATCTGAACATGAGGGGTCTGAGCGTGTGGTGTCTGACCTGTGAGCAGAGTTTTGAGCCAGAGTGAGAAGGTGCACAAGAACCTCCTCCTGGGACAAAATCTGAGCCCCATCCCTCCACAGGAGTTCACCACCGGAGCTCAACACACACAGCACCTGTAGGACCTGAGAGGAGGAAGAGAGAGAAAGACAGTGTCAAAGGAGTGACACACACACACACACACACTCACACTCAGAGCTACTGGTGGGGGAAGTTCTCCAGCGCCATCCATCAACACAGCTTTGGTGTCCTCTCTGCAGCAGGCTGGCAAGTTGCCCCCCAAGGGTATTTTTACCACACCGGTCAGATCCTCCCTACGCACACCCTAACCACGGGTACACAGCTGCCTCACTCTCGCTCTCTCACACACACACGATTATAACCAGACAACAACATTCAGGCACAGCAAAAAGAGCGTATGACGGAGAGCATATTCAGGCTGCCAGCTCTGCCCTGCTGCCCATCAGCTGGTGACGCACTCCTCGTATTCCTGCCTAACCCCCTAAAACTTGGCTTTGTTTGTCTGTCGTCCATCGCTGCGTCCCCCTCCCCTCCGTACTGTTTTCCTTGCCCGGTCACTCCTCCAGAGAGGGAGGCAGCTGACCGAGTCCAAGGAGGAAGAGACTTGTTTTCCACCGCGTGAGACCCCTGTTAAAAACACACATCCAGCCGAGAACACACGTTGACATTCCTGCTGCATATCTCAATGATTATTATTCCTTTCTTGCTTCAAACCTGTTATTAGAGCTGTAAAATAAAGCTTGCTTTACAGGATCTGCGCGGGCAGAGAACAGGGTGAGCGAGTGTATTCGGTGTCTAAACATTTGTGTATGTCACGATATATTTGTGCATGTGAGCATAAAACAAGGGCTTCTAGCTGAGGTCGCTCTTGCTCTGACGGTTCTGGTGATTTTAAACAATCATCAGGTTTAAGATACAAGAAGCAAATGACAGAATATGACATTTATGATGGAGTTGCTCTTGCTCCACTATGTGGAGAATGTTCAAAGCTCATCGTTATTTCAATGTTAGCAATGGATCATAAAACTTTATGGAATGCAAAAGAGGCTCCTTATGGTGACACAGAGAAACATCTTAAAGCTCTTTGTTTTGGTTCGGGGGCCCACAGACTCTCCACAGCAGTGCGCTGGACCTGCGCTAAATCAGTCACATGGCCAGAGATGAGTGTGAAGAGGCCACTGTTGGCCAACACATAAAAACCTAAGAATGCAAGACCATGTCAATGTTGTGCTTTCAGTTTGTTCCTATGTCCCAAAGTGGCCTTTACAAAGCATTAATGCAGACACGCAGCTCTGCACTTGTTGGACTAGGAGCCGTCATTTGGAAATGTATTGAAACAAGTAGGGTCCAATATCTGCGTGTCCTGGGCGGCCGTGGTGGACATACTGTTTGTATCAGGCAGAACTTTATCACTGTAAATCTAAAAAAACTTTTATCCACGAACCATTTGGCAGCACTGAGGGTGTTAGACATCCCTGCCCAGGTTTTCCACTGTTTATCCGTCCATCTGTCCGCCAGGTATTCGGCAGCTCGCTCCGTCTCTGCTGCTCGGGAGTTTTTAAAACTCGCTTTAATGAGCTCCCGCCTGGCAACACGCTCGCCGGCCCACGTACTCAAATATACACAGGTCACAGAAAAACATGCCAACTCAGGCGTAGACACGTACAAACTTTCATAGCTGTAACATGCAAATAAGCAGTGGCGCCCGATGTGCATGAACAGACAGACAAAAAGCTACAAAGGCGCTTCCCAGGTTGCACTGCAGCCTAACAATAAATCTATTTTTTTATTTTTTTTTTTTTAGCAGACTGCTTCTAGATGCTTTTCACTGTTTTTATTATTTGCTGGCTCAAAGTAGACTCCCAAGCAATTGAAGGGGTTTTGCAGTTATAGAAACTGGAATCAGCTCAAACCGTTAGCGTTAACTTGCAGACACCTGAACTCACGGCACAAACCAGGCCGTCTTCTTCCCTGTCAGTCTCATCTGGTGAACGTTTTCAATGTGGACTGACTATGACATCATGAGCAGATTAAGAGACCGACACTAGGTCCTTGCCCTATCGCTTCCCCCTGCCCCACTCCCAGAATGCCTCAGCTGGGTTTGTGGCCAGCTATGGCAACGGGCCCATTAGGTCGGCGTGTCCTTGGTGGAAGGGAGGCTCCACTTAAGAGCCGACACTTTAAACACAAACGGCTGGCCTGTAAAGTGGTGCCTGGCGAACAGGCACAGAAAAAAAAATGTCTGAAGCAGCAGCATGCAAACGCACACCAGTCCCAGCGGTGGCGACCGGAGCTGGAATAACCGGGAAGGACGGAGCAGGGCTGCAGGCCGCCTCGTCCCGACTTTAATACGACCTTCTGTCCCCAAAACAGGAAATAGGCTGCATTTCCCCCTCCAAAAGTCGTTAGAGTGGAAGCCAACCAAACCCTCGTGTGTGTCAGAGAAAAAGAGACAGAGAGCAAAAAAAGAGTGTCCCCTGCTGCCGATTATGCTCTCACGCAAGCCCCGTCCAGATGGATTTGGATATTTCATTAATTTATAGCAAATGTCAGTGTGGTGCAGAAAAGACGTGAGGAATAAGAGAAAGATTTTGTTTTTGGAAAGGCTTCATCTTGTGTGATGACATGAGTCAGTTTATGGCCTTTTACAGACTCACACACAGACACACACGCATACACAAGAGACTACGCACACACTTATAAAACTATAAAACATCCAGACATATACAGGCTCTCAAACAAAAACACAACAAATAAATGCACCTCTCATAATGTTGTTTTGTGTGTGGTCCCACCTTGGCCAGACACTGGGGGTGTGTCTCGTGAAGAGCCAGTCCAGTCAGGTTAGACAGGGTGGTCTCCTCCAGCCACTGAGGTCTCCTCTCCTTCTTCTCCTCCTCCTCCTCCACCTCCTCCTCTTCCTCCTGCAGCCTCCTCAGGAGCCCCTCCAGCGCCAGCTCCCGCACCTCGTACTGCGGAAACTGCAGCAGACGTGTCAGGAGCTGCGTTGTCAGCTGAGGGGCCCTCCAGAGCTCAGGGATCTCCATGCTGGCGCTGAGGGCCACCCGGACTAGACTGAGCAGGTACTGGGTGCTGCCAGGCCCGAGGGTGACAGAGGAGGCACCAGAGATACCCAGGTCTGAGTCCTTCAGGACGGACAGAGTCCTGTGACGGAGCTCGCCAACCTCTGCGTCTGAGGAGCAAGAATAGTCCCGTTAGCTGACGTGATGTCGTCATTATGTATGATTATTGTGACAGAGCAGAAGAAAATATGTAACTCTTGTTTGCTGCAAATGCTGCAAACAAACAAACACATATCTGAGACTGTCTGCATCTATAGTGCCATGTTTTTGTTTAAAATAAATGTTTACCATCGATTCACTAGTACGCTACTCTGGAGAGCACAGCTTAGAATGTTTATAGAGAATGAGGTTAAAGGAGGTTTGTTTATCACACACACACACACACACACACACACACACACACACACACACTTTGCGAAGCGAACAGATGCAGACAACAGACCAGACTGAAGAAGCCAGTGTCCACTGTTCCTTTCTATTTTGACTTTTATAGGAAAGGCTGCGTCAGTGTCTGTTTGGAAGTGCCCATGCCTGTGCCAACCCAACCACCTGTGAACACACACCCTGGGGGAGTGATCGACACACAAATAAACACACGTGCGTGTCGTGCACGCACACTGACACGTACACTTCCTCTGAAATATAAGTATAATCCAGAGGCAAGGCATCGACGGAGTAACCCAATGCCATTCTAAAGCTGTGCTCCTCCCTACAGTGCTGCTCCAAGACTCCACACAGACCCCGCTTTGACAGCCAACTCAATTAGTTTAACACAACACACACACACACAGAAAAGCTTATGAAACCCAGTGCAACTCAATCTGGCCCTGCTGTGCCACTCAAAGCATGGCCTGACAAAAGAGTGGTAAATGCTGCATTCCTCCAGAGATGGGCTGGGTTACCGTGGAGACGGGCCAGGTTACTATGGAACCTGATCCTCAAAGGGGGGTCCTAGGCCAAATAAGCATAGCCTAATGGTTATAATAGAGGGTAGGGGCACAGTAATGACACCGATGATGAAGGGAGGAGAGAGAGGAGGATGACTGAGCATGAATGGGAGCGTGTCAAAGAGAAAACAGCTCTCATGATGGAACACAGGGAAACATGGTGTGTGTGTAAAAAAAAAAAAAAACCCATGGAGCCTTAAGCTAGTCTCACTGTAAAGCTATGGTCTTGATTCATACTCTACTTAAAAACAGTACACACAGTACTACAGAGGGCCAAATATAAGTTGAAATAACTAATGAACAAAGGAAAAAGAAATACGAAGAGAATGAAATTGAGAAAAATAAAACACAAAAGTAGCAGGAAATACAAAGACAGAATCAATGCCAGTGAGGAGGAAAGAGGCAGAGAGGACGTGCAGCTGTTTTTCCTGATTATTCAAGGGGGGGCAAAAGTAAGACAATCGCACAATAAGTGAAAAATGAAAAAAGGCGTTGCTGGGATGTTCCCTGTCTGATGATAAGTAGCCATTGTCCTGCCACAGCTGTGTTTATTTAAACCTACGGCTCCTGTCTCGTGTGGAAACCTGAAGCTGGAGCGCGTCCAGGCTCCGACGGGCTGTGGTTACTACTCCATATTTCAGGACACTGGGTGATGAGCTGTTGTTTATTGTTGCTGCAGGTGTCAGTGCAGATGACTTAAAGTGCAGTCTCAGATTTGGGGAAACAGCCAAACAGGAGCGTTGGGGTCAAGAGTGAAACGTTGTCCACAACTGTGTCTGCGGCTTCGCTCAGAGAGGGCAATTACGGCCTATTTATACTGCTGACTGACGTCTTGGGCAGTGTCCTGTCTTGTTCGCACTTTCTCAGAGGTAGAAAAATCCAGCTTTTATTTGCGACTGCGATGGATCCACTCAGAATCACAGGACCCTGGAGTGGAGCGGTGTAAACCTGACGGGCAGGTGAATGGGCCAATTTCCTCCTCTTCATTTTGTGTACTCGCTGCACCTTTTCCAGAGCGTAAACACCTGGTTGATTAATAGCCTGTGTAAAGTCAATGAGTGTAATTAAAGCTGCAGCGTCAACCCAAAGAAAGCTAAAAGAATCCTGTTGAAATATGCCCCTTCTCAGGGTGTGGGCTGAGAGGTTGTTGTTGTCTCCTCTAGTGCAGGGGATTTTGAAAATGGTCACTGGCCGGAAGCTGAGGTGGAGCAGATGCGGCCAGTTCCATTTTTTTTTTTTTTTTTTTTTTTTTTTAAATCGGCTGTGTGGATTTAGTGAGTCACACTGCAGCTCAGGGGAGATCTTTTAAATTGCTTTTAAAAAGCTTTGTCCAGAAATCAAACGTATCCAATGTGACAGACAGAGAAAGGTCCAAATGTAAAAATATACAAAGAATAATCCTAAAATAACAATGTAAGTCAGTCTTCCAAAATCACTGAAACAATCAGCAATAAATACAAGTCAGTGATGAATCTAAGCAAGGATGACGTCAAAAACTGAATGACATGGAGCAGATGCTATCGCACTAAAGTTAGTTGCTGGGAATGAATGAAAACATTACAATCACAGCAGTCATCAGTGACCACAATCATCTCTTGATTTCCACTGTGAAATTAGGATGTTCAAGTACATGAAACATGAGACTTGAGAGAACCACCCTTAACCTGGTGTCATTAGCATTCCCGTGCAGCCTCCCCTGGTGAAACTCCACTCTGTGCTAATGCTATGGGGAACCTCAAAAAAGTGTTTATACTGCACATTAACAAATAAAAACTCCAAAGTGTATTCATCTCATCTGTCACTCACAAGTCCAGGTGAATGGTGTGTGTGTGTGTGATGGCTTGTTTTACAGCACAGGTCAAACACTTACAGTAAATGGAACCACTACATCTGGTTTTGATAGACCTGGTTCAACCTAACCTACAGACAGCCCTCCCCTAAACCAAATCCTGGATCAGGTTTGGACGCAGCATGGAAAGGTCCAGAGAACATTTGGTGATCTACACAAAAAATGGAAAGAGAAAACCCAAGTCCTATTCAACAACACTGTTTTGTTTTTAAATAAATTCAAAGTATGCTTTGTACTAAAACTTCACAGAAAGTGGATGTTGGATGAGTCCTTGGGTGTGTGTGTATGTGTGTGTGTGTGTCAGTAAGCTTCTTGGCTCTGTGTTAGACGGCCCGTAGCCCACTGGCAGTAAAAGACGCTGTGTCAAGCTCGAACTTTGGCCAGACGCTCGCACGTGCTCTCACATGCAAGCACACAGCTGGATTTCACATCAGCTTCCACCGTCATTACCCAAACTGTGAAAAACAAGCCCCAGACACTACGTGGGAGTCAGTGCGTGTGTGTGTGTGTGTGTGTGTGTGTGTATGAGACAGTGAGAGAGCTGACATCCTCCTCATGCTGCTGGAGTTTTAAAAATGTTCTGGGGTCCCTCCCTCTAATTACCCTACACACATACAAAAAACATATATGTATATATAAATGCGTGTGTGTGTGTGTGTGTGTGTGTGTGTGTGTGTGTGTGTGTATAGGGGGTTACGTGTTATCCTTACTGTCTGAGTGATAAAAATAACATGAAGCTATGACAACTTTGTCTCCCAGCCCCCAGTAGCTGAAAGATTCCTACATTCACTCCTTCACTGACAGAATATGACTGACTGAGGCAAACCCTAAAACTCTACAATCAGACAAAGACACTGTTCCCAGAGGAAAAAAGGACAAAGTGGGGAAAAAAAGTTTTAGTAAAAAATCTCAGAAAACAGGTTGCCAAAATATTTGTGACTTGAAGGGAATTGTCACAGAGTTTTGGAGCGGTTGGTGCATATTTATGACAGAGAAACACATCTTAAAGTTAAATGAGAGCATCCAAATATGGAACTGCATGGCTAACCAAGCTGTCACACATGGACATCAATCCCATATGCTAAAGATACTACAAGTCTAATTATGGTAACCCATGTTTTTGATGTGATAAAACTGCTTCAACTTAAAGCACAGGGGTTCTCTCATGACATGCATGAATAGTATGGACACTAAGTGTCTAATGGGGCGCTATTATTTTCCCCCAGTGTCTGTCATGAGCCACTACACTGTAAAAATGTCCCTTAAAAATGATTTTGAATTCTCTGATGTTTTGTATTTAGTTAATTATTTCCTTTTTTAACCGCTGGTTTGAGAAGTGCTTATATAAACAGAGAGCGTATTATCAATATGACTTTGATGAATCAAGCTGGTTTTGTTCAAAGTTACTGCTTTATTTATAGTATTTAGAGGAATAAAAAGTGCAATAAACCCACCGAAGATTACAAAGGACACTTAAAAAGACTACAGCCTGATATTAGCTGTTCCACATGGATTTTCTTTTTTTTGTAAATAAACAAATCTTTATATACAGTCAGGGGTTTTCGCTGAGTGTGTCCCGGAGGCCTACGAACACACTGAAACTATTATTTTTCCCCTCGTAAAACATTTGTTAAACTGATGTTTTGCAGTCCTCATCATGTTTGCATAGGTGCTGCTGTGTTTTATGTTATTTTAATTCAACCAATTATCAGTTGCTTGTGGAAAAGAATCAAAGCTGCATCAGATTACTTTGTTCATAACTTACAAACAAGATGTGTGAAAACCTGAATAGGACGCCCTGAAGCTGAACATGAAAATATACACTAGTGCGTTCCCTATAATGACAGTGCTTGTGTGTCAAAGGGTTTACATCATGGTCTATACAGAGGCAAGGTTCCATTACAGCAATCAATGGCTTGGTAAATACAGCATGAAAGTATGGTATTAAGACGGGCCCGATATAATCCATACATATCCAGTTACATATGTAATGATGTCACGAGTATGATCTCAAAGAGGCCTTCAAAGTGTGGGACTTTTATGATGTGAGGACTTCATGAAACTTATTTAAAATCATTTTTCTAATCAGACATCAAAAGATTTCCCAGGAAATCAAATCAGGCACATTCCAGATTCTAAGACTGAAGCCTGACCATGAGCATCTGTGACCACACTGATGAAAACACATGAAATTACTGCAAATTCAATCAAGTTGTCCAATTTTTTTGCCCCCGCAATTTGTGTCAAGTCTCTTTTCCAACTTTCTTTTCATTTTCACTGGCAGAGAAACTTAAGACCGGAGGAGGTAGAGATGAAGCAATGAACGGTGGGGGCGTTTTTTTTTTTTACGAGTCTGCAAGGATCAAAGGCCCGGGGGGCAGAGAGGAACTGGCCGCTGAATGCAAATTTCCTATTTAATGCAGGGAGCCAGTTAAAAGGGGGAAAAGTAATATTGAAAAGCCGACTGTTCACATTTGGCCCTGGGGCCAGGTACTCTTAAGTGCTTTCATGAGGGGAAGAGAGAACAGCGAGGAGAGGTGAGAAATGACGCCTAAGGCAAGTTGTGATAATAATAGAGAGGCATTAGAGGTGTGGAAGCTAACGGCTGCTTATTTAGTTATGTAAGGAGCAGAGCCAAATCGGGCCAGGCCGGCTTCTCAATCTATAGGCTTGTTTTGAGAAATCCCCGGTATTTCCACTGTCAAGGCGAACATGTGTTGAGCACATGGCCGACCAAAAACATTAAGTGCCTCCCCCTCCTCTCTCTCTCTCTCTCTCTCTCTCTCTCTCTCTCTCCGTAGTGCACTCCTCCATAAACTGGGCTCTCTCTCTCTCTCTCTCTCTCTCTCTCTCTCTCTCTCTGTTTCCCTCTCCGTAGTGCACTCCTCCATAAACTGGGTCATAGGCACAATCCCACCATCTGTCAGATCCCTCGCCTTTGGTTTCACATTCCTCCACCACAGAGACCCCCTGCCAATATGCGCACATGTGCACACATACACAGACACAAACCCGAACACATACACACACACACTGGGGGGGGGGGGGGGCTTCTCTGAATTAGCCGAGACATGAAGCTGACCTCTGTCAACGATCCGTCCGGCTTCTCAATCTATAGGCTTGTTTTGAGAAATCCCCGGTATTTCCACTGTCACTGGGGGGGGGGCTTCTCTGAATTAGCCGAGACATGAAGCTGACCTCTGTCAACGATCCGTCTAAGTGGAGAGCGAGGTGGACAGCCTCGCCAGCAAACGTTCCCGGGTTGTCTGTTCTGACTTACAAGTATTCAAAGTCAAACTCAACAAATGGAGGGAACACAGTTGCTGCTCACTGAGATGATCAACTCCCCAGCAACTGTCCCACTCCAGCAAAACAGCATCTACAACAATAACGACAACGTGTTCAAAGCCTGATCCTGAACCATGATCATTCAAACCTTTAAACGCTACATGAGTTTTTCATCTCATTTAAATTACAATTAAGAGATTGAGAACTCATTTGCAAGAAAGAGCCGAGTCCAGGAGAGAGGAGGACAAATGTAACACAAGTGCAATTGAATGTACAAAGGCTTAAATAAGAAATGGTATAAGAACAGACTTTTAACTCCAGGGCAGAGAGTCTGTTAAAACGACACCCTGCTCTAGTACTTCATATGGTATTTTAAAACTTTGGTATGTTTCCTAAAACTTTGTCAGAGCTATTGCAACTTCCTCCAATACCTGTCAGTGGAGATGAGCTGTGTGCTTATCCTGCTCTATGCATTAAGACATGAAAGGAACAACCCAGACAGTACTCACCTCCGCAGCTACAGAAGCCGAACAAGTCCAAGATGGACAGACACTGGACTAGTACTTCATATGGTATTTTAAAACTTTGGTTTGTTTCCTAAAACTTTGTCAGAGCTATTGCAACTTCCTCCAATACCTGTCAGTGGAGATGAGCTGTGTGCTTATCCTGCTCTATGCATTAAGACATGAAAGGAACAACCCAGACAGTACTCACCTCCCAGAGGACTGACCTTCGGCCCACAGAGGCACACCAGCACGTCCAGGAAGGCTCCTCTGGTCACCATGCAGCTATTCTGTCTGAAAAGTGACAACAACAAGGAGACAAATAATAAGAATTGTTCTTGATTTAGCACAGAAAACTGGAGACTATGAAAAAAACCTCAGGACAAAAAAATGCTTATATATATTATCTATTTTTTTTATTTATTTATTTTTACAGTCAACCCTTCTCGATTAAAATTGTTTTGGTGAAATAAACAAAGTTGGTGTTCTTGAATCTTTTCTTATGAAAAGGACCCTTTTATTTGGTTAGTGTTCCCTTACTGAGTTAAAGAGGTAACTGCAGCCTCCAGTCATTGATTATCTTTTTTCCATTAAGATCACAGACAAAGATTTTCTTCAGAAACAAGCTCATGTCTCACCACAAACTGCTGAATTAGGTCACTGGAGATGTGTAACTCAATGATTCTATTGGTTGAGAGAAACTTTGGAGACTTTTTGGGAATAAATGTGATCTGTGGGGCTGACGTTATTTGTCCTTGTCCTGGTTGGACCTCCTGCTGTGGTTTTTAAGTTGGAAAAGCACAGATGAATCTCTCTGGTGAGTTTGAAGGAAAAATAAGTAGTGAGAAAAGATTTTAGCAGAACAGAATTCTACTTATTTTGACTATTTTTATTTTTCTATATTTTTTCATTTATGTAGAATAACAGTTTTCCCTTGACCACAAAGTTTTTGTTTATTATTTGATTTATAATATATTATTTTACCACTTACATACGCTAACTTTTTTTTGCAAATATCTACACTCAAAATATTGCAACGGTATTAAAATTCAGAAATGAAAATCTGTCATTTCTAAAAGCATTGTGGCATTGTGGCTGTGGCTTTAAACTGCAGTCATCCTGTTTGTTTGCATGATCTTTGGGCTCTGTCGGGAACCTGCCATGAATTCATCTTTGGCAAACACAAACTGATCTTGCAGGACGCAGCTGTAGGGCTCACGTCTGTGTATATTAAGTCACACTTCATGACGGGAAAAAAAAACCAAAGCATGAAATCCAGGGAACTCCTTGCCGACCTCTGTGGTGAACTTGCGGCGAGGCATAGATTAGAGCAAGGATACAAAACCATCTCCAAAGCTTCGTCTGTTGCCAGGAGTGACAGGGACCTCAATAACTGCAACTTGGAAGAAGTTAGAATAAACGGGACTCTTCCTCTCGTCATTATTTGTCCAGGCATAGGGTAACCAGGCAAGAAGGGGAACGGTCAAGGAGATCACTGTAACAGAGGTTAATAGGGCCTGTGCAGAGATGAGGGGGGGGGGGGCAGTAAAATCAATGCAACAACCTCCCTTACCACGAAACAAGAGGGGAAACAGGGTTTTATGAATGTGGGATTACGGGCTAAAAAAAGATCCACTCCTTTCCCAGTGCTCAGTGTGAACACACTGAAAACTGAGGTGCTGTCTCACATCACTGGGAGCGTGTTCCCCTGGGTGTCATGTGTCCATCACTGCTGCTCAGAGCCACAGTCGATTAAAACCTGTGTCAACTGCAGAGTCATTTGACCCGGTGGAGTTTACATTCCCACTGCAGACAAAAGCCAGATGTTGCTGGGGATTTTGACCAGCGTAAAAAGGGGATTTAGAAAATTGAAGGAACTGTAGCGCGAGAGGAAAAAGATTCTTCTTAAGGCAGGGACAGGGAGAATGGTTAGAACTGGGGACAAAATGATCAGACGGTACTGGAAAAAAAACAGACTTGTGGGGTGTTCCTAATATCAGATGAACGAAAGATAATACTGTTGACGATGAACTGATTGATTTAGCCGCCAATCTTTTCAGCACATGATCGGATGATGAATTGGATTAATTTCGTGTTGCCAACTCAAACAAAAAGTCACTGTCAGTCCTGAATCAACAGCTCAAAGCATAAGACGTCTGACTGTTCACTGATATCACCCTTCATTAATGGCAAGTCCTTAAAGCAAAGAGCGTGGACCCATCACATGAGATGCCCCCAGCTGTACGATCAAGGAGCCAGTTGTATTTGTTTTTCTGTCCATTTGTAAAAATACACAGTTAATCAATTTACCATAAAACCTATGACCGGGCGCGTTCAAAACAGAATTACTACACTTACATTCGTCGTGAACATCGTCATTAATGGCCTGTGTTGGCCTATGGTGTGCACGTAAGTGTAGCAGCATGTGTGGGCGGTGCAAAGTGTGTGTGTGTTCAGTTGATGTGTGTGCTCAGTCAAGGGTATGACCACAACGCTGCCAAAGAGTGTGTGTGAGAGAGAACAAGGGACGCAGTGTGTGATCTTGACGTCATATTTTCATCACTCAGATATTAATAACACACACGCACAGATCCATTGCCTGCTTCACACAAACACACACACACAGGAATGGAGTCTGAGGAAAAGGGCGAGGGGATTGTGTGTGTGTGCTTCTAAAGTGAAAACATTTTGGGGAGGGATGAGTCCTGTGAAGTTGTTTCTGTGTGTTTGTGTGTATGAATGAGCGAGCTTTGTGCTGAAGGTCAATCATTAGCTCTAACCAGAACACCAAAGATGCTGCACATCCAAGCCAAAGCCAACAGTGGCAACTTGTGTGTGTGTGCAGTCATCGTTACGGCGTCAAAAACGTCTGGGAGCCAGAAAAAGTCCAAAATGACACAACGCGGTGACGGTGCGAGGCCAAAACCCAACGGCGGCTCTCACTAGACGAACAATGCATTCCATCCTTTTTGGAAGGTGGCTGCTTCAAATTAGTGGTGTTCTGGATGGGAAAATTGGTTTTCCTTTTGCAAAAGCAGAGATCCTCTGACCTGTGATGTCCTCAGATCTGGGTGCCGGGCTCCGCTGAGCAAGAATTCACCCTGTCATCTTAATAAAGGCTCATCAGTGTAACCAAGCGGAGCACGCGTCGCTAACCCAGCAACCCACCATGGGGGAGAAGAGGGACCTGGGCGTGACCTCCGTCTGGTGGAGGGAAGGAGGGAGGAGGGGGGGCCTACTAGGTAATCTGCTCCATCTTGAGGCCTCCATCTTGGGTGAGAGGGCCAGAGGTGTGGGTGGGGGTGTGCGGATGGGACGTCAGGCGGCGTCTTTGAAATGTAAGCCCGGGCAGGACATGAAGCGGACATGGCCAAGGAGGGGATGGACAAGAGACAAGGAGCTATTCTTCTCGCAAGCGCACTGGGATGGAGGGAAGGATGCTTATCTGCGTGTGTGTGCGTCTAGGATTACCGAGAGGCGAGCCACATGCGCTGGCTGAGAGCTTCGCTGATGCCATTTCCTGCTGGCAGGGGTCTGTGAGAGTCGGTCTGGTAGGAGCGCAGGAGAAACAGCACCTGAATAGACACAAATACAAAGAAATGACTTTTTAAAAATCTGAGAACTACCACTGGCACATATCACCTGAAGGTAAATAAGGAAATAAGCAGTATCTTGTGGCAAACTACAAATACAGAAGTGTATTAAAGTGATATAGTACGTGACATAACACACAACAATAATACTAAAACTACTTTTTTGTTTTAAACTGAAACGTATTGGTTCGACTGTAGCCAGGATGTGGCCACAGTCAGACCTTAGTTAATCATGAGGAGGAGACAGCGAGCGCCTGTAAGACAAACAGGTCAGAGCTCTAGAAAGTTGGGTCCTCTGCAGTGCAACTCTGACCTCTGACAAACACGGGCAGCAACTGCTCAGCTTGTGGAAGCAAAAAAAAAAAAAAAGAAAGTCACTTTTAACTGTTTCCCATTGAGGATCAAATCATTCTTTTCACTGTGGCTGATGAGACAGGGAGACTGGGCCAGTTTGTAGCAGGTGGACTGGCGGCTGGGAGTGTTCAGAGGCCAGGACACAGGCTGGCTGGCTGGCTGGGGTGTGTATTCTGGGCCTTGGTAAGTATACTCTTTAAGCCAGGGCCACAGCCACAGACCAGTAGGAAGCCATTCATTACGCCATGCAGGGAAGGCAACGTGGGGAAAAACCAGGCCGACCACGTAGCACCAAGCCTGGCCGCCGAGTCCCGGCCTGCCCCTTCTCTTCTCCTGCAGTCTCCACGCCCAGGCAACACTCGCACAAACAGCTTCCACACCTCGGTGTCCCGTCTTACTCTCGCTGTCACTCTCTGCAGGCTTTTCCACCAACAACGAGCCAAACCAGATACTGAATGCAAGGGATTCCATGAAGCAAAAACTGATTACTGGAGAATAAGTCACACTTGAAGCACTCTCTGCAGATATCCACCCTGGATGCGTCTCCAGGTTCAGCCTGAGCTCTGGTCAGGTGTGTGAAGCTTCTCAGGTCAGTTATAGAAAACATGTACACATCTGACAGACTGACCCAATGGTCTCAGACTACTGATCTATATCAGAACATTAAGACAGAAACCAAGTATGACATTCGGGCAACGTCACCACATAAACCTGCATTCAGCTACAATTTTAGAACATGGGACATGGAGAATGTTTATAATAATAGGTTATGAGCGGGTCGACGACAAAGTTAGGAAGCAATGCATCAAATTGGTTCTATACTATCATAACAGGTCAACAGGTCATTGAAATCAAGAGTTTCAGGAGGTGTGGGGGTTTATCAATCCAGCTGCAGTGAAATACTTATTCTTCTCATCCATCTTGATATTCAGTATTAGTACAACTAATGCAAACGGCCGGCTCATTAGCAGTACAACCAGCCCCAGCACTTGTTCAAGAGCCCCATGTCTTCGTTCTGTCTCTGTCCACTCCTCAGCTGCACCATTTCCATCGGGTTGGGAAGTCCCTACATGGGAGGCTCAACCAGCTCAATCCAGCCCAGCATGGAGAAAACCAGAATATTTATAGAAAACGCAGCCTCCCTGTTCCTCCTCCCAAAGACAGAGTGCTGCACTACACCCTGTGTGGGAGGAGGAGATGCTGGGACTGGATCAAGATAAAAATGAATAGGAGGTGATAAGATGGCAGCACTGAGGCCTCGTGCAGGCTAATTCATGGTTAATCTAAGTGGAAGTTCTGATTAATGCCATGAGGTACGATGTTTCACCTGCAGGAAATGTTTTACTCTTTCACACAGAAGTGCTATGCACCCAAATAAATGTCCAAGTGAATTCAAATGAGAAATGAAATCAATTACTGAAAATTGCAGGGCGGTTGCATCCCTGGGGCCACGTCAAATTAATTTACTTTGCTATTATAGGTTTCTTAACGCCCTAAAGACAATAACAACAGAGCCAGTAGAAGAATAATCATATTACCTGCCCCTTTCATATACAGCATGAATACAGATGGCTATTTTTGATTGCCGTAAATATCACATAAATCAAACGTGAATCAAAAACAATGATGTGTCTGTGGTGCGATGGAGGTGTGCTGAAATGTATCGCAGTCTTTCCTGGTGGACGATGACGGTAAAGATGTCGGTCATAAACACAAATCAACGAGCTGACAGACAAAAAATGAAGGAAAGGAAACAGACTGGGTTAATCTCTATGAACATCTTTCACATGGATTGTAATTCTTATTAATATTAGGAGACTGATTTTAATATAATCTTCTAAAACATATTTTTCTAATAAATAACTATTTGTAACGTCCAAACGCCCTCAAGAGGAGAGACTTTAGTGCCATTTAATTGGCGCAGCCGTGCTAAACATGAAAAATATCAAAGGCCTTGTTTCCTCGTGAGGCGTTTAAATGTGTGTACGTGTGTGTGAGTGTTTTTCTGAGTGTGTGCTGCAACAAGCCTTACTCCTCTTTTGGGCCTGGTAAAAATAGTGGTGGTGGATGTGAGGTCCCTTCAGACTCTGTTATCAGCCTGCCCTGCCGTCCCTCCCACTGCCGCAACCACAGACTGACCACACGCGGCAGTAAGCACGCACGCACGCGCACAAACGTGTGTACAGACAGACACACATGCACAGCAAGTGCAAATAATTGCACGCCAATTCGTGGTTTAGTCCAGTAAAACACATGCACAAAGAAACATATAAATCGGCATTCGCATAAAACCAGATAGGGGTTAGGCAAAGTGTGGACGCGCCCAATTAGGCAAAAAGGGATCCCAATAAAGACGAGCTAAATATAAAAAGAAATAAACACACGCTTTTACTCTATGTAGTCGTATTCTTGCAAAAACAAAGCTTCCATATGCACTCCAGACAACAAGTCATACTCGTTCACGTATGCATATGGACATGGGTGTGACAACCAAGTCATTTAGTGGTGTGTGTGTGTGTGTGTGTGTGTGTGTGTGTGCATGTCTGTGTGCGCACACAAGGACCGTGCTACTACGTCTTTGGCAAAAGTTTGACCAGAGCAACTCAAGCCTGGAGTGTCCAAAAAGAGAGAGTCATTATATTTTGATTCTAGCAGCATGAGGTTTGTGTGTGTGTGAGAAAGGTTGTCAAGTCAAATATGAGCCACGTTCAGTTGTCCAAGATATGCAAGAGGGAAGAAAGAAAATGGGACAGTGTTCAGACTTCCCACTGACAAAAAAACTGACATGAACTCTGAGAAAAAATACTTTTCCTGGACATTTCAGCCACATCCGACCGCCTTCGTCACAGGGTCACTTTGCCTCAGCTGGAATTTTCTGACTGTGTAAGGAAGCACACTATGACGATGGTTCTCATCTCACGGCGTTCTCGTCCGTAGCAAATCCATTTCTGATACTCAAAACAACTGAATTCCTCCATCACTGGACACAGGTCACCCCTGAGGTGTGCGATGGTTGACCATCGTTTGTCCTCACTAGGAATCAATGTGTCCAACTTCAGGGTTGTTTCAGGGTTGGGTAAATCTGATGTCATATTAAAAGTTAGCTTTCTGAGTTCAGGCTCCTACATTCTTGCGCTGGTCCAGCCCTGAGGATTTCTCAGAAAGCGCAGGCACACCACTGGCCAAAGGCAGCAGTCGTAAAAAGCAGTCCTAGGAAAAATTGTTGGACGACAAGACGAAAGAATGCATCTGGAAAAAAAACAAGACCATTGTCACCGCTGCCAGAGAGCAGGAGACAGCAGCTCTCCTAATCCCTGTGCCTCCTTCGCCTCTCGGTCTCATTTAGTGTCTGTTGTGGAAACACACAAAGGATTACATCCGTCAAGTTGGCCCTTCTCAAACCGCCACAGGCCACAGCTTTAATAGTTCTGGCCCGTACCAGACGCTCTGGGCCACGGCTGTTGCTGGCACGTGTCAAGAGTGGAGGTGGGCGTCGGGTTGTTTCAGCGTCGGCCCGTCCGATGGGGCTTCTTAAGCTGCGTTCTGGTTCTATCAGCTGAGGTTTGGTGCACGGCGGCGTGACAGAAGCGATTCCAATCTGTTTTAAGATTTTATTTTATTGCTGAGGCCATCCAGAGGACAGAGCTGCTGCAGGTTACAACAGGCCGATCTGGGCTTTTCATTCAGAATGCAGAGCAAATCATACTAAAATCAAACAACACAATAAACTGATTGACCATGACTAGCAGATTATCTTGAGGACAGGAAACAATTAATCCAACTTCTGCATGAAATTGAAACAATTCGTTAATTTGAACTTTAGACTTTGGGAATTACCTCGAGGAGGCATTTTTTAATGGATTTTGATTTGCCCTTCCCACCACAATTAAAACTCTTCTCCACAACGAGATGAGGAACCTGCAACATAAGGAGGAATGAACTGGGGCTGGAGGTGGAGTGGGAGGGAAGCCGTCCTCTGTGGGTTATCAAACCTCCTCAGAGTGAATGTGAGAAAGTGAGCAGGGTGGTGCAGCCGGCCTCAGACGCCCTGATGGTTCCCAGCGCTGCACTTAGCCCACTAACATTTGTTCTCTGACAATAACAGAGGAAGTCATCCCTCCTTCCAGCAGAAACATCTGCTACCTGTTACACACACTACAGGCCCACAGCAGATTACATACATTAGGAATCTCCCAAAGGTAAACACAATGTCCTCATCATCTCAGCATAAACACACAACCAGTGTGTGGTGTGCATGTGCGCACACACACACACACACCGTTTCATTCTACTCAGGCCTAAATATCGTACACATGTGCTCAGAATATTCAACACGCATGGCCGCTATCAGCGTGTGTGAGATGCTCCTCTCCACACGTACGCCTCAAACCTTTATCTGTGTTTTACTATGTTTAGACCACTTCACCTGCATGCAGCCCCGCCACAGCCCTACCATCTTCCCCCAGCTACACACTCCTAAAATATATCTGCCTCCATCTTCTTGATAGTGGCCCCACCCAGCTACCAACACACCTGCTATCTATAGCCTCCTTACAGATGGCCCCTGCAGATACACGGCAGCTTATCAGCGCCGCTCTCAAAAACAAAACAAAAAAAAAAGGAATCTGAACCAAACCTCTGGACCACTCTCATGGTGAGGAAAATAAAAAGAAAGTGCTTCACACTGCTTAACTGTGTGAGAAAATACATGCATTCCTTTTTTAGTCATCCGTTTCTTAATTTGAACTCGGCAGTAAAAGACTGAAAGGTTTGGAGCCCTTTCTTATGCACTGTATTTAAGATGGCGACTAAATTTAGGTCCACACAGAGCACGTGTGAACGAGGCTTCTAGAGAAAAATGTGTTTGTGCCTCACAAGAGGTTTTACAGGCTGCGTAAATAAAAAACTGCCAAAGGGAAAAGGGAGACATATTCAACTTGGAAAAAAACAGTTTGTTCGATAAGAGAAAATAAGAACCCATTGACTCTGGGCAGCCAGAATTTAAAGGCTAGTTAAAGGCTAATTAGGTTTCTAACTGCAGAACAATTAATGGAATAGTTTAATTTTTTATCCTATTTACTATGTCATTTTCACACTTGATTGATTTTAAAACATTAACATGCAAGTGGCATCCAGCTATGAATCTAAATTGTCAAACGGTTTCTATGATGAAAATGAATCATGTGATATCTGCAGCAAATACTCACATCAAAGAATTGGGCGAGATGTGTGTATAAACAGCGTATTATGCATTGAAACGTTCTCCCAGTGACGTGTGTCATAGAAACCTATTGGAAGTGAATGTGCTGCTCTCTCTTCTGAGCACACAACAGAGGTTGTGTTTGCCGATGCAGTGATGGAGGATCAACAGCCTGATGCGCCTTTGAACCAAGGAAAAAGGAAATTAAATGTCAAAGGAAGGCCTGTGGGCATAGGCTGGCTTGTATCCCATTCAGACATATTTGTGACTGTTCGACTGTGACGCACTGCACGTCTTTACCGACTCTTTTGGACGGCAAAAAAATCTGGACTGAGAAATGGAACAGAACAGAACCAGAGCTGGTAAATGTGGGCTCAAATGACCAATCCCAATCTGTCATTTTTTCTGCTTTAATGCTGCAGTCACTGAGTGTCTTCAGTTACCTGTACACTTTAAACACACTGAAGATGGCTCAGAGACATACCCCCCCCATTACAAATCACTTTAACAAAGTGTTGGGAGGTTGCCAGAAGGCGCAGTCATCGCATGTTGTTGGCTCAACAACATAGCAACAGTAACTACGGGGCCCCTGCGGTTAACAGTGGGAGGATGTGATTGTCAGGGTGCTGAATCAAATTCAAGGACGCATGATTTACTGGTGAATTTGTGGTGAGAAGCGGGGGGGACAGTGAAATGTCACACGATAAGTTGTTCAAGCAAAAAAAAAAAAACACTGATTAGAAATTATTAAGCATTTGCTGGTTGCTGTTGTTTAAATGACTAGACCTATTTTATACATTTTGTCGACCTATGTTCTTATGTGATTTTAAAATGAGGAACATCCCTAGCGGCTAAAGCTACAAAGATCATCATTTACCTGTCGTTTTCCTTCTAAAATTCTGAAGCAAAATCACTAACCAAAAGCACATTACAGGATAATCAGCTGAAGCACATTCTCATGTAAAGTTAGGCGTGTAGGTGTGTCAGGTAGAGCGGAACATAAAATGACTGTGATCAATCATCTCCCTTTAATAAGCAGTCTTGTCATTTCTTTGAATTTCTTTTGTCAACCCCTCCATGTAATTAACACGCCTCCACTGTTATTAAATCTTCTTTCCTCTGTTGGTGTAAAAGAATGAAAAATATATGTGCTCAAGCTCGAGGCTTTGTGTCATGACGTGCAATACGAAATGTGATATTCTTATTGTTTGATGCACACGAGGTGGCTATATGACGAGACAAAGAAACGATGGAAAACAAGAAACGCAGAAAAACAGAGGTGAGAAATTTTCAAACGAGACACAGAAAGCTGTACAGAGATGGAGATGGGAAGAGGAGGAACGCAGAGACATCTGGGGAAGCTCCACACATGGCTGCCATGACAGGAAAGAAAACTCAAATCCACTCTCCTCCCGAAATCTCCTGTAAGCCTTTAAGAGGCCAACCTCCCCGCCAGCTCCCCCGCCTCCTCCTCGCCTTCATTCCACGGCAGACCTCCCTGCAGTCCAGACCATTATCAAACCACAAGTGCTCAATCAAATCCTGTAGAAAATGATGTGGTTTTCCATTCTTTGCGTTGACCCCTCAGCACCAGGTCCGACCACTCCTCGCCTCCAGCTCCCTCCCTCGACCCCATCAGTGTCGTTCAATAAAAGGCCAGGGAAACCCCCCCCCCCCCCCCCCCCCTTTTCCTCTGTGTGTGATCCCCCCCTTTTCCTCTGTGTGTTGATATTACCAGCAGACTGTTTGGTTGTGTTTGTCAGAGTGTGATGACAGAACTAAACACTGGTATTTACACTGCGATAACCGCCTTGTCTGGACAGGCTCTGTGTGGAAACTGGGTGTGTGGGGCCGGCTGAGATTGTGTGTGTGATTTCTCTGGTCGTGCGGACAAACGCTGGTCTGAAATGTAAGGAGATTCATCACAACTTTAAGGCGCTGTTTGATGATTAAGCTTTGGTTTTAAGATTCAGGTTAGAACCTGAAGGGATTACAGGCTCATAAACTCATTTAGGACCTGAGGTCATTCAATCCTATGAAAGGTTGTTCATGCAAATACAAGGCGGCATTCATTACAACCTAAGAGATGCAAAATCTATCAACACATCAATATTTTGTATATAGATTCAAGCAATCACATACTTCATCAGCTCCACAAAGGATCTTTTCAGTCCTATCAATTTGTTTTTGAGCAAAAATAACACGATGGTTTTCCACGAAACTTGATCAAGAGGGTTTAAAAGATACGGATCAGGGAAGAAAACATTGCATCTTGGTGTGGATATGAATGACGAGGCGGATCCAGGAGTGTTCTTATCACTTCCTCTAACATTGCAGGGTTTGACATTTCCCAGGGAATGTTTCATTGATCTTGATAAAAAGATTAGGGGAACGGATAAATAATATTTTGTGAAATTTGTTGCAGCCTGGTGGAATTCCTCCTTAGCGGAGTTATGCCATCTACTTTTACTTACAAGGAGGATTTAATTCAGGCCTGCAGTGTTGCAGAGAGATGAAAGAATAAACTGGGCAGTGTGGTGTGCGTGTCTACTGGTGCAGCTGGGAACCAGTTCAGCTCGGACAAAGAAGCCATGTCACATGCATGTCGGTGCTGATTGGGCAACACCTCAGACCCAGGACGAATCCATTCAACAAATCTAGAGTTGTTTAAGTATAAAACAACAAAAGTTCTGCAGAGGACACAAACAACGACTTGTGGGCCTATGACAAGCAGAGCGATGACAACAACCTCTCAAGAACACATGTAACTCAATGGTGGTGCCAGCTACACGAGCAAACTTAGTGGAGCGAGACTGAGATGCAGATAAAAGGTCCAAGATAACAAACAGGGTCAGCACCCTTTGTTTGTATGTAAATGTGTGTGACAGCAGTTGTGACGGGTAGATGCAGCTCGGTTATACGTGTGGGGGATCCGGTTAACCGATTGAGTCATCCTCCGCACCACAGCAATCATGCGGTTCCAGGTTGGAGTCAACTGAAGCTACATCTACTAAATAAACTCTGGTCATTTAAGCAACATCTGACTGAGGACCCCAGCATGTTTGTTGCATGTCAGTGTGCGTGGGTTCTGACCTGCAGCAGAGTCCCGTGGATGTGGTTGTGCTGAATTCTGGGTCCTGGCTCTGGGGGAAGCTGCTGCAGTAAAGAGTGAACCGTAGATGGGACCTGGGTGACCAGCACGAAGGGGACCAGGGCCCGAGCTGCCATTTCTCTGGTTCGATACACTGCAGAGTGGCCACACCTGCAGATAGCACACAGACAACATGGTTATCAAGAAGTCATTCCAATATTAAGTCACATAGCTGCTCTGTTGTCTTTGGTTCTTGCGTTACGTAACATGTGTACGTCCCAGGTCATGGGATGTTTCTGGAACTGCTGACTTGTGTATATCATCATCATAAATGTTCTTTATTAGTATTATATACACGCGTATGGTCATTTACAGTGTTCACTGGTGATGGAGAATGTGGCTAGTCACCCCGAGTACGGGCTAAAATTAACCGTGTTTACAAGCTGATAGTGTTTCCATCTCCAGTGTCATAACACTGCCGCTGGTGATAAGAGGGAAGGACACGACCAAGACCCAGATCGGATGAGAGGAGGAACAAGAGAGTGGGTAAGAGTGGCAGCAGGAAGAAGACTACACTCATTTCATACTGTAGGCATTCAGGATGACAAAGAATCTGTTAGAAATAAGGCTACAGCCAGCAGCTGGGCTTTGATGGAGGTACAGGTGCACTGCTGTGTGTCACTGCAGATAAAATGCAAACAGCACAATAGACAATGGAAGCTGAGGATTCAAATATTCACTGACACTTTACAGACTGAGCCCTGATTGTTTTTCATCGTTGCTTTTATTGTGGAGCTGTGTGCAGTGCTCTTTGGCCCACTCTCCTCCTCTCTCACACTCATCTGTCACGGTCAGACCATCAGCCATCTGCTTGTTTTTTAAATAGCCACCCGTCTACATGCTGTGGGGTTATAGTCTAATGCCTAGTCTGAGAATAAAAGATATTGTTAGCAGTTCACTCTGTGGTTTCATTTATGTTCATCCCTACACTAAACTACTGGTCAGTTTAATAGACAGAAATTCTTTCCATTGGATCTTCAACAGTGTTCAGATGATTCATTTATTTCCTTCTGATTATTACAGAGCAGGAGTCAAATATCATCGCTGAACAGTGGCATGTCCGCTCCAGCTGGTGTTGATCGAGACCTCAGTAGGTAGAATACGTACACAACAAATTAACATGGGGCCATGGAGCGTTCCTTGAATCCGTAGCCGAGCACAGACAAGCACACACTCGCATACGCGCACGCAGGCCTGAAGTCAAAGCAGGACAGGAGGTGTGTAGGTTGCAGGCTGTTTATAGGGCCTGTGAAGGCATTAAAGTGCACTGCGGAGGCCAAACAAGAGGCTGTGCTCCGCTGTGGAAAATTCAGCAGGAGGTTCCAGAGAAACATGAAGCACCTATCCATCATTACAGCGGTATGCAGGGATGAAAAGGAAGCTCGCTTTTTTGGCTTTGGTATGCAAGAGGTTGAGATGAGTTTAAAGACACAAACTTACAGCTGTGTATAATCTACGACGAGGGGGGAAAAAATAGAGCGCAGAGATAAAAAAAGAAACAACTTGCAAATAATTACCGGCATGTTTTTGACTTTTCTGCGAGTCATTTTTAAAAAAAATAAAACTGCTGGTCAGAATGAGAGACGGGGAAATAAAAGACAAGTGGCCTGAAATTTATGGACTGAAACAAAGGGAGGGCTGTTAGGAGCAACAAGTCAACTGTCAACAAATGCTTTTCCACCTGCTGTGAGCATGCCAGGGCTGACACTCTCTCTCTAACACACACCTACAGCCAGACAGACAACCAAAGGCCATGCATCAAGCACAGACAACAGTTTGCATTCCTGAGCTGTGCACGCCTGTGCACAGAACTTCACTCACTCTTGCACATTAAACACACAAACACGTCTAATGACCGAGACCCACGTCCATTCCACACTCTCCACCGCTGCCCGCCACCATTTGGGGCCCATATGTTAACTATCTGTGCTAATTTGTCCCATTGAAACTCTTTTGCAAAAGGAAATGACAGTTTGGAGGGGTGTAATTTTAGAAACAGGGCTGTCCCCTGTGGGGTCAGGAGGCAAACTATTGACTGGCATGGACGAGCCTCATCTGGGCCTCATTGTGGAGAACTGGCAGAATGGTTTCCTCCGTCGACTGAAGCTCTTTAGCTAAACAAGCCGAAGCCAGTGTGGCAGAGAAGAAAGTTCAGATATATAATTAAAAGGTTTTTGCCACAGTCATTTATATAGGTGACATGTAGCTGTCTGAACTGTCTGAACTGCATTGCTCTACAAACTAAAACCGATAAACTTTTCGAAATGTAATTTGCATAGATTTGTAGTGTCTACAGGTTCGGCCACTGCTGACAAGTTCAGGTTACTATGAGAAAAGTGTAACGTGACAAACTGTAAACAACTTCGATTTGTCATCTTCCACTGTTCGAGTCCCAGAGAGCCAACGTGGAGAAAGGAACGTGAGCAGTGAGGGGGAGAAATCTACAACATCTCTGCTGGGAAGGAAATGACAGTGGTCTCCTTTGAAGCCTCACTCCAGTTTATGGGCAATACCGTGCCCTTTCAAAAGAAATGAGATATGAGGCATCGAGGACGGGAAAGGAAAGGACTAAAGGAGACGGGGAGGGTGCGGAAAGATGCTCAGACTGGATACCACAGGACATTAATCACTGTACCAGCACAGTGAGGCTGTAACACTCAGGCAGAGAAAGAAAGAGGAGGAGGAAAAGGGAGAAAAGACCAAAAGTTCACCTAAGGAAAAAAGACGTCAAAGAGTGAAATGAAGCTGCCATCAGTTAAAAGAATGAATGTCTGCTTGTCATCATCCACCTCCATGTCTTCCTCATCGTCTTCCTCATTGACTGGGCAGGTGTGATGCACACAGGGGCCAGGCAGTGGAGGAAAGAAGTGGGGCTGATCTGCATTCAATACTTAGACTGTCGGCTCAGATCATATGAAGCAAAGGAAGAAAAGGGTGAGGAGGTGGAGGTGGGGGGGGGGACGACAGTCATCGACCTCAACAGACACGTCCGCACACGCCTGGGGAAGATGGGTTGGGGGGTGGGGGTAGTGTCGAGAACACACGGCTGGAGCCAAAGACGTTAGGGCTGGGCTATATTTAACATCAACATGTGGGCTTCATTTGGGTGGATGTGAGCCCTGCATGCCTGCTGGGGCAGCCAGTCACAGGCCTGGTAACTGCACCTAGCGGAGGTTATTTTACTTGGGTGACAGTAGTGGAATTAAGACAAAGATCTTACATTGAGGTGCAAGAGACTGACGCACGGCAGCCTTCAAAAACAGGAAGTTAGTCATCGTAATTTTGGATGTTGATGTGCCCCCTATTTAGGTGAAGTTATAGCATTTATGGCTCTTTCTCCCAGTCATAACTCAGTCAAACCACAAAGAACACACACACACACACACACACACTCACTCTCTCTCTCTCTCTCTCTCTCCAGGGACATCATCACCCAGAAGGCACTGAACATTATCAAGGACCCCTCACACATTCTCCCCAAACGATCTAGTGTCGTCAGGTAGACGTTACAGGAGCATCAGAATAAAACCCACACGGCTGAACAGCTCCCTCTCCCAGGCACGGTTCATTCGATGTTAGGTGAAATAAAGTTATTTAATCTTGAATCACTAATGTCCACAGATAAAAACAAATCAACCAACAGTATCTGCACTAAGAACATAACAATACTACATCAATACATCAACTGTGTCCAACCAACACGATCCACAAACATAAACATCTTAACACATTAACAACAACACACACTCAAGTTATCTTACTGTAAGAAAAGCATTCCAATTCAAGGTCTTAGTCTAAGAGTCTCTCACAAAAACCGACGTGGAGAGTGTTTATATATTCCGTCATGTGATCAGTGTTAACACATGGTGCAGTGTACCTCGCATATTCTGGATGTAGCTATCACGTGTCCTCTCATTCAGCGAGGGTCCCCACAACCACAGATATACAAAGGGTGTGTGGAGGACATTCAACCTTTAGTTCTACTTGCAGGTGCAGGGCGTGGAAATGGACATGCTCCAATAATATTTGCAGATTCCGCTGTCTGAGGAATGCAACAGATGAAGACTGTGACCGCAGTTTCCCAGTGGCCTGAGAGGTTTTCCTCCACAGTCAACACCAAGGGGGCTCAGATAAAACCAGTCACAATATAATCAAGTCCTGCCACACAAAGGACGACAAAACCCTCTGTAGAGACAGACTCACATTAGAGAGGGACTTGACTTTGACAAAAGTGATATCTATGTTATTATGGTCACACACCAGAACGTACAGTATCATCTGGATTCTGGGGGATTGTGATGTCACAAGTTACGTAAGACACAGGTCTATACAACAGATAGCGAGCACCTGTGCAAACAAAACACCAGAAGACACACTGATGTTTAGACTGCAGGTGTTTTGTCTCGGTGATTGTGAAGGGTTCTATACTTAGAATGACTCTGGGCTCAATGAAAGCTGTATCGGAGATGAGAACAGCTGTGCGACCCTCGAGGATTTGATAGAGGAGTTCTGTTTTCAATGATAGAAAACAGCAAGCCAAGTCTCAGAAAAACAAATGTACATCAAGTTCACCTTCTAGATCTGTCAATTGTTGGACAAACTTTAGCTTCTGTTAAAATCAGAAGACAGTTGGCAGCATTGCCCTAAAAGTGTGATTTCTGTAAGGTCTGTCTCCAAGGATGGTAACCACTTTATGGACAACAGTGCATCACGAATGGGAATGTTTTGAGAGGCAGAAATTGTTTTTGTTTATCACAATAATTCATTGGAAATCCTGAATGTGTGTGTGAAGCAGAGCCACTCACCTCATGATGAAGGGCATGAAAGGGGCGAGTCCCAGAGGTGAAGAGGATCCATCCATGGGCGAGGGGTACAGGCGGCTGAGCACCAGCAGCAGCAGGAACAGACTGGGGTGTAGCTTCACCTGACCACTGTCACTGAACACACAAAATGACAGACTGGCTTTAACAATGAACTTGATCTCAGCAGATCTATGCAAGCATCGTGAACTTAGCAAACTCAGGTCAACTGTGATGAAAAGTAAGAATGGGCTTATATGGTGCCGTTTCCCCCAGATTCAACAGATATTTGGCTGCTGGCAGGATGCTGTCACTCATCTTGAGGTCTGCCCCACTGCTCCAGACAACTTCAGAGAGAGCATTTATTGGTATAAGAATCAGGTCGCGATGTTTTATTTATTTCCTTTTTTGTGTTCTCCATGTGGGTTTCATTCTCATCATTGGATGAGAGCTACAGTGGTTTTCTTGGTAAAATAAATACTTCAAAGCAGACTAAGCTCCATTTATGTTTGAATGAATGAACTGTTGTAAAATCGGCCGTGCTTCATGGATTTGCCACCTACAGCATGAGCATGATGCAAATACTATTTTTAGATTATTAGGTCTTACACAAGACTTGCTTGTACATTTTGTGCCGTCGGTAGATTTCTGTGAAATTATGAGGAAGGTTTTGATGAAAACTCTAAAGGGGAGAACACCAGCTTTCACTGGGAGGCCAAATGTTTTTGCTGGAGGGGCAGGTTTGATCCACAGCTGCTACTTGCCTCCAGTGCTGTACGATCTTAGAGATAGCAACTTGTCCCTTCATGTGAAATCATTAGACAGGATCATTATTAAAACTAAAGGCTAAAAATATCTGAGCTTGTCAAGACCACGACTTATAAGTTCTGATAAGTATAATGACTTATTAATTCTTCAGACCATTTTTAAAAGATTTGCATGAAAAAAAAAATACTGTTTTGGGAAGTGTGCTTCTTGCTGAATGACATGAAATGACGTGTATGAGAAACAACTACTTGTGGATGCAGTTATAATGTGTAGTCTGCTCTGTGAAACAGGCCAGGAGAGCAATATGAAAACCACATATAATCAAAATGCCAACACAGAATATAACAGGCCTGAATTCCGCTGGCTTTTTACACAGTGCATATGCAAAACCACCCACACTCCAGTACAGTCATATCCTCGACCGTCCTTGAGCTGAGCGTTTCACCTCCCCCTTTTTTTTTTTCCTTCTTCCCCCCTCATTCCAAATATCATCATCGCCAACTGAGTCAGAATGGAAACTGTCTGTGCTAGCAGTTTTGCATTTTCACTCTGTCACAGTTGCGGTGAGGGAAGCACGGAGGAGAGCAGAAAAAAAGAAAGAAGAGCGAGAAGCTGACAACGGGTCACGTTACAACGTGAAGACGATGGCTGAAGTTTGTGAAATGCCCAAACCCCAATCCACTGAAGACAGAATTAAACAACATCAATAGGGACTTTTGATGAGAAACAACTTCTTCAAACCTGGGAACAGGATGGGGAAACAGTGTTTACAATGGAGGGAGCACTTGCAGCGGCGTCTTATGTACTGTAGGTCTGGGAGGGAATACGATCTGCTTATGTGAGCGTGAGTGTGTGTGTCAGGAGAGCGGAATGTCCTTCGGGCCCTGTTATTAGTCATGAGGATCTCATTGAACGGAGGCAGAACAACAGACCCCCTGCGAAAAACAACTTGTGCTTTTCATTACTTCCCTCAGCACCGACCCATCCCCTGGGACTGCCGTGGATTGGCGAGATGGGAAATGTAATAGCGGCCCAATTAGTAGCCGGTCTAATGTGTTTAGTGTCACAGTTCAGCCGAGGCCCAGCGGGACAGGATGTGATGTCACAGATACAGCAGGGGGGCCAGATAGAGGTAAAATTACAAACATATTAGTCCATGTTGGGATACAGCTGGGGGCTCAAACACTTGACAGGATGAAAAAGAGACTGTGGCATTTAATGGCACTCTTAAATTCCATGCTGAGGTCTAACATGAATGCCTGCCCTCTCTCCCACTCCTCAATCTTCTCCAGTATCCGGGTCTTTGATGAAGGGCTTATTTTCGCTCTACATCTTTTAAAGAGAGTGGAAACAGAACGCTGACCTTAAGAAGTTCTCCGTCTTCATTTAGAGAGCAGTGAAAGGGGCATAGTAGCACGGACGCAGAAGCAGCTTTAAAGTAAACAGCATACCATTTGGTTCGCTCTCAGATGAATAAATCATCAGTGTTGTTTAGAGAATTAGCGAAAAGAACTCAGAGTATGATATGAAAGCTGTTTTCTTTGGACATGGAGGCCAGAGCAGATAAGACAGTTTAAATATGGATGGTGACCTGAAATAGCTGCAGAGATAAACTTTGTTTTAGTGAGATAATGACATGGGGATTTGTTTTTAATTTATGACTCAACAGGTCTCATGAAAAGCACAAACAACGTTTTGTTGCAGTATAAATCATCTTTACCTTCACGCTGAATTACATACGCCAGATGACAGCATGCTTTCACAATTCAGGTTGAGGGCTGTTATGTAAGCATACACCACTTGTCCATGACAAATGTGCTTCAGATTAAAGTGATGACACATGCCCAGCCCCCTTCAGAATGAGGAAAAGCAGATTATTTCCATTATATTTACACAAATGTCTCATATTTCTCTCAATGATAAAGAAGAGGTTTCAAATTTTCCACAGAATGTGTTCAGTCTATGGAGGCAGCTGAAATTCTTTGCGTGCCACTTATTAATGATAGAATATAGGAGAAATGTAGGAAAAATGACAGGGAACCAGATGCAGAGTGAGGCACAGGAGAGGAATCAAACTATGTGAAATGTTTGCTCCAAAAAACACAGCTGGACGAGATGAGTCCCTTGGATGGATGAGGAAGCAATGAGATCAGTGTAATATGGCATGAATTATAAATTAATATTAGAAGCTATTTTTGAAGTCTAATCAAATGCAAAACCTGAAACCACCTCCTCAGTGTATAAACCTATCACAATTGCAGCTCATCATTACAGCCACTTCATGTTCATACGTGTGCCTGTCACCTTTCCGTGCACTCTCTTGCTGGCTCCACAGAGGAACTGCACCCATGTGTAATGTACATGCGCAGCCTCAAAACTATGACCTTAGAACTTCCAGATCTAATTTCTATAATCTTTCATACAATGCGACCTATTTTGAGAACGCGCCCGTGCAGCGACTTCCACAAGACAGTTTGAAACCACTAACAGCAGCTCTGCTGCCGCCTGTCCTGCTGCACGCTGCCGCGGCACGGTGTGGCGCGCTACGCTGAGACGATGTGGGAATTCAGGCGGCCCAGATCTGGTTCCGTGGGAAATTTGCAGATGTTTTAACAAGGGTCGAAGGGAGTGCGGGGAATCGGGTAAGAGGCAGTCTGTAAAGGCAGTCAATTAATTGGATCCTTATTAAGATAAGGCTGCCTGAGGACTCTGATGCTTTTAAAAGAGGGAGCTCGGGCCGAGCTGAAAACGATAAGGCCAATGAACCTCAGTGGACTCAACTCCCTGCTGGAGTAAAAAAATAAAAACTTCATCCCATTAAGGCATTTGTTGGTTGTAAAGTCTTGAGCTTTCAATAAATACTCTGCCAATTGTGCAAGTGAAACTTTGAGAGGGAAAAAGACACAAGCACTCGATCCAGGGCAACGCTACTTGTTTATCGGTACGAGCTGAGATCACAGGTTATCTTTCCCACTAAAAACTAAATCTAGTTTAAGGATTGAAAAAAAAAAAAAATAAGTTGCCTAAACTTACTCCTGGAAACCGGCAGCACAAATGCCCCAGTGCTTGATCAGCTTAGCAGAAAGAATAGCTGCCTCGAGTGGCACAACGTGGGCAAAATTAAACACGTAATGGGATCAGGGAAGTGTGAAAAGCCTTGGCGAGGGCTGAATGTGGATTGTGTTGTGTTTGTGGATTTCAGAGAACCACCTCACCTTTCCACTGTGGATGCAGCCTCCTCCAGCTGGTGCAGGAGGAATGGGTAGAGCGCTGGAAAGCGAGTGAAAAACTCCCTGCCCGTCATCCTGCGGCAGGAGCAAAGCGAGAGAAAGAGTCAGTGTGAGCATCTAACAGTCATGAGGGCATTAGACATAAACCCAATGACCTCTTTTGTTGTTTGTTAAGGACTACGGTCGAGTTTTTAGTAGAGAATATTGATTTAATGTAATAATAAACAGATTGAATTGGATTGTATTTTTTTTAGTCTTTCTGCAAACAGTTACTTGAGGAATTTATTGATGCACTTCCATAAAGTTAAGAGACAGTGAAATGAGCCAGAGCAGTTAGACTCCATACTCGGACATTGCTGAACATCAGCAGAAAACCTGAAGCAACTGCTTACATGCACTATGAAGCAAGACTCAGATATTCCTTGTAAGTCAGCAAGAAACTGCAATACTTCAAGTTATTTGTAGTCATTTAACATCATTATTTAAAGAACACAGTAACTTGTCTTCACAGAATTGAAGAAAAACCAAGAGCTGTCAAAAGAAATGGAGTAAAAATGTTGGATGCTGACTGATCGAAAAAGCTTTTTCCAATTCAGCCTTTGAGTTTCAAAGCTGTACAATAGGGAAAGTACAAGAAGTAGAGGAATCCATTAGCTAGCAAAAAGTATCAAAAGGTTGCTATGTATGTTTCCAAAAAAGGCAAAACTATGTCAGGGAGCAGATGAGAAGCAGCAAGATTTTCTATTTTGATGCAGCGAGCAATGTGAGACTGTAACAATGACAACAATAACGATAGCACTGGCTCTGCATTCAAGAGAAGCTGCCTTTGTGCTGAGGAGTTGAGCAAGTTCATGTTAGTGTGGAGAGACGAAATTAAATAATTGCGATCAGTAAGGGTCCAAACTAAATTTCTGTTATTGACATTAGCTTCATCTAGAGTGGCATTCAGTACAATGCGTACCTTCTCCAAGGCCAACAAAAGTTCCCTTGTGAAACCACACTTCAATTCAATAGATCCAGCAAATCATCTAGATTAGCATTTGGACACACTCATAAATATCAGAGTCCTAAGATTTATTCATTGCAATCAAGATTCAGTATTAAGCCTCTGTAAAAACAACAAAGAAAGAAAGTGAAAAAGATCCTGCGTCCCCCTGCAACCTAACTAAAGCTCATGGATCAATCGTCCCAGCCCATACCACAACCTCTACCCTCCATCCCCAAACTACAATGAGGGGAAGTTTACATAACAAGACAAAGCACAAGTCGCAAGATATAGAAGAGAAACTACAGACCGACAGTGTGACTGATAAGAACATGATCATGTGACAAAGAAACAAATCAAGATTTTCCAATTGTTCTTTTCATATCAGTCCTATTTGTGTGTACGGTCATGAGGCTCATGGTGGAGTATATTTACACACATACTCCGCCATGTGCCATGGGCATTAGTGTTTGTGCTTATGCATCCTCTCAGACACAAACAACCATCAATAAAGAGACAACTTTATATTTAAGACCGTCTTGCTGATGCAACCACCATTCAGCCTCAGGGCCAATAAAGTTTTTATTTAACTCTGCCCGTCTAAATCAAGTCGCTCCTAAAGCGAAGAGGTCTGGTCTTCTAAGCACATGATCACATGACAGGAGAGATGGCATACTGCTCCAGTCATGACTGCCACTAATTCTGGATGCACACACACACACACACACAATCTTGGATATGCTTCAGGTTTGCAGCAGGCGCTGTCATGGTCGGCCAGCGAGTTCCATCACCCCTTTCAACAGTGATGTGACACACTGCCCATCTCCTGTGACTTGACAAATACACACAGATGATGTGTGAGGGGTAACTGCAAACTCAAATAAACTTTACTGTCACTGTCTACATGTGCAAACACAGGACTCAGTGCCCACCAGCCTCCTGCACTTGCTCTAACGAGAGTCTCAGTCTGACAGGCTGCCTGGAGGACAAAGGTCAAAGGTCATGTCGGTGCAGATTAGAGGGGGAGTGGGGGGAAAGGTCGCAGAGGACGAGAGAGAGAGAGAGAGAGAAGAGGAGGGGGTGTACGTGAAAAGGCCGAGTCATGTTTGCTGGCTCAAAGTTGTGTGGGCACTGTCAGGAGGGCAATAATATTTTGGTGATGTGATTGTTCCGGGACGAGTCAGGGTGGAGTGATAAAACAGCCTCTTTGTTTAAATAAAAATAAACAATAACACATGAGTGAAAGTTTAGTCACCAGTTTTTGCTATTTAACTATGTTCATCCCTAATTCAGATTCTGAACCTGATAAAGGTAAAAGATTATCACTAAACTACTGAAATGTAAACATTTAAAACTACATTTCCTTGACCAGCTGCTTTTGAGTAATGTCTTATAAGATCATCATGGTGCAATCACCGAAGATCCAATTATGAAGAAGTTAGGAGCCTTTCTGGATTCAAGGTCAAAAGTGAGTAAAGCAATGTCAGTTAAGTGCCAGTGTAGTAGACATACTTGTAATGGAGCATTTCTGCTGTCACACTTGTGCTTTCACTTCAGTGTAAGACTGATACTCTAGACAAAGACAAACATTTACATCAACGCGCTAAAGCACCCCAGTAACGTCTACGTGGACATCTTTGCATGTGGTGCAGAGTGAGACGTTGACGTGGGTTTGAGATAAAGCTGGAGGCGCTGGTTGGAATTCAAAGAGCAATCTCCTCTCTTTCAAATTTGTTTACCGTTGCATTTATCTCCACAGCGATATTGCTTCAGCAACAATGTATGGATACACGCAGCGAAGGCAGCGAAGGCCGAAGAGCGCCAACCAAAACAACAATACGTCTGGATCCAGTGACGGCAACACACAGAAATTCCCACAGACGGCAGAGAGCTCGGCCTCTCCAAAAACAGCGATACGCATTATGTTGCATGTGTAGGGACTTATTGTTTATGCTCCAGCTGCAGTGCACTGAGACCCTGACCCTGACACACACACACACGGCCCAAAAGGATTGCGTGTAAAAGCTGTCAGGATGCATTTTCTGTATCCAAAGATTCAGCTGCAAAATTGCTTTAATAATAGAGACCATGCACAAAACAGGCTGTGGAGAAGACAAACTATCAAACACTATTATAAATGACTTGCAGCTTTTTTTTTTTAACAAACATGCAATCCTTTCCCATTTCTGGTTCACTGGTTTGACGACTGAAATATTGCAGGACCACTATTTTTAAATGGGCTAAATTTATATTAAGAACAACGTGTACAGACCGTGTTGGACTTCAAATGGTCATTCTCTTTTTTAGCAATCTCTTCTCATTTCCCTCTTTCATCACAAATTCTCCCACGAGTATTTCAAAACAAAGCGGCAGACTTGAGGAGGGGGAGATAAGTGAATAACAGAAAGGGACAGCAGACGAAAAACACAAGTAAAAACAGACAAGATAAACAGGAGCAGCCTTGGCTTGGTTAATACTTTTCATTAATGCTTTGCAGACGTTTTCGCAGAAAGTAGCCAATAGAAACAACCAAGAGACTGAGCCTCTTGGAACAAGGCCCAGAGCCCAGTGAAACTCTACCTTGGACCATCTCTGCTGAAGCACATCTCTCCTAAACTAAATATAGACAATAGACGCATCTAAAATGTTCTCAATATGAACGCCTGGTTCATTCGGAGGCGGTCTGGCAATCAGGTGATGGAGCCACAACAGCCAGGTTCTGTCCCTCTCAGCTGTCAAGTGTTTGCATCAAATCACTGACGAACACCAAACCTCTTAAAGAAATGTGCTCTTTAAGTTAAAGTTCGATCCATAAGAGCCATACTGCAGTCAACCACCAGGGGGCAATCAAGACATTCACTTTATGGGAGCTGTTAAGCAGGCTATGATGTCATCTATGAAGTACAGAGTTGACAGGCAGTGTCTGGTTGAGCATAACAAGCCCCCGTCAATGTTTGCGTCACATCAGAGTTATTACAAGTGGGAGGTTTGATTGTTCCTGACAGGTCAGATATATCACACTTGGTTTTTACAAAAACAGACATAGCCCAAGAAAAGGCAGATGCTTCACATCAGCCGCTGTTCCATGCTCTCTCTCTGCTGTCAGTGCATGCAGTACTTTGAGTCTGTATTCATCCAACTGTCTCAATGAGGTAATGTTTACATTTCCACCTTCATCCACCTCCATCAAAAGGAATTTTCAGCATAGTAGAAAAGGTATCAGATCATCTGTAATTGCTTTATTCGAGCAAAGTTCAAGACTGAATATCGAGTTTACTAAACAAACAGTCCTTGTTAAGTGTTGGTTGGAACCAATTCTTCATCTTCCATTAAAGCAGGCTTCATTCCTGTTGAACGAGCTTCCTGTTTGAGTTCAGGAGATAAAATCCCCTCTGAATTAAAGATTAGGTTTAAAACTATCCTCTCATAAAGCTAGCTTTAAACTCCCTTGATGCACTGACAATCCTCCTGCTCTCTGCTTCCTCTCTCTCAAAGTCTAGTTCTGTTCGAGATTTTCTGCCGATAAAAGTGCACATTATGAGAACTTTTGCATCCAGATTTTCAGGTCCCATCTTAAAACATCAATACAGGAATAAATATTCATATCTATGATTTAAAAAAAAAAAAGCTCCAAACATTCTTAGATTCCCGGGGATCCTCCAGGCTCTGAAACACCTCCCTTCCCAAAAAGCTTGTTTGTTTATTATGTTTGTCCACATACCACAGATCCATGGACCATGTTGGATTATGTCTTTACAATTACATCCCCCTGGTATGATACATGCTCACAACTGTGACGTGTTATATAATTTGCATTTTATTTTACAAAGAGGAACTGCCTTTGCCTCCAGCGTAACTTCCCAATTTCTGGTCCAGCAGCAGTGGAGACCTGAACTCAACACATGCAAAACCCACAGAGGGTTGGAGTGAAGGGGAACCTTTTCAGCAGCATGCTGCTACAACAGCGCCCCTCAGTGCTGTGAAACAGCAACGGTCCACACTCCTTTACCTTGATGATGAATATTTGATACCGAAATATTGGATTTTTGTTAAAAAACTGATATGTAGCTGATTTTTGAAATATATTTGTATATGTTGATTTCTTACTTGATCAGAGGTGAAAAACGCCATCCTTATAATATAGTTATAGTCAAGTACATGATGACTTGACATAAAACCGCTGGTCCAAGTGAAGCTGAAGTAGGATTAAGGGGAATAACTTCCTGCACCAGTTGTTTTAGTTTCTGAACCTACACACATGACTGATACCCACTGATTTGTTCAACCCTCATTGAAATAGAAGCATTTCATTCCACTTGGATGCACATGACAGAAAGGGAGAAGCAGCAGACCTGTTCTTTTTCGAGTGCTCGTCCTTCCCTTTCTTCACTCCAAAGATCCGTGTGATCAGAGTGCTGAAGAGCAGAGTGGAGGAGTTCCTCACCTGGGACGGGGGGAAAAAAAACATAAATGAGAAAAGACAAGATGGGTGTCTGTTTGATACACTAGAAGCCAAAAGAACAAGCATCAGCATCACAGAGAGGGGTTGTGCACTCAGCACCCAATCCTCTGCCTCAGACCTCAATCAGTTAATTAACTAATGGAATCCAGACCAGAGCCCCGCAGTAAGTAACAGTGGGATGAAGGCCATAATCACAGAGGTGTTGATTCAACTTTATGGTCGCTCGGCAGGATACTATTTGTGATGCCGCGGAATTATACCGAGACGTGACATCATGAAGTGGAGAGAATATCAGAAACACCTGGGAGGTGTTGACCTGCTCCAACCGCTCTGCATCAGTGTAGCTGTTAATGACGGATACGGGGCTGTACAGTGTCAGATGGAGGACATACATGATACGAAACTGAGCGGTGAACACATTAACCAGCAGCTGTGTGATGAAGTTACTTGTGTGTGGGGACTGGAATGTGAGGGTTTGTGTGCAAGGTGAACTGATGGACTGTACTGCTGTTGCCACTTAAAATGGTGGTAAAACAGTGTTTACTTCTCCTGTGGAGCAAACCAATCAACCTTTCCTGCAGTAACATAGAAAAACAAGATAAAGGTTGAAACTCACCGCCCAGACAGGCGAGGTGAAGCCCAGCACCGCGGCCTGCATCCCATCTGAGACGAAGGGAATGATGTTTTCCCCCAGACGAGTGTCCCTGTACAGAGCTCTGAGGATGTTCAGAGCATGGACCTGTTGCAGGGTAAACATGAGCCACAAACTGTCTATCACTATTTCATAAACTAGAATGATTTACTATGATGATAGGCTCTATTCCATCAGTTTGGATGGACCAGACCTACCTGGGGAACAGTGGAGCTTTCATTGTTCCTGTCCGCAGACGGCAGGGCCAGAGAGATCAGTTCCCTCATGGTCATCTTCAGCAGACTGCAACTGGACGACTTCGGCTCAGAGGAGAGCAGAGCCTGCAGCGGAGGACACAAGAAGACAAACACTTGCTGGAATTAAGTTATACCTTCACCACCCAGTTGTTTATATCTCATCTGATCAGGCTTATGATGCATGTAGGACAGACATTTCAGTGGGCAGCCAAGACTACTAACATCCATCCAGGTTTTGACCAAATGTGAAATATGGTTGGGAATGGACTGGCACCCAGGGCGCAGCCTGATGTCTGCTGCGATTGGCTCCAGCTCCTCTCAAGGGGCTGAGCATGATACATAATGGATAATGATGTCACAGTTGATCTTTGACCTTTTGTATATCAGATGTCATCCTTTCATAATTCTATCCTGTGAGACATTTGTGTTCAGTCTTATTTTAAATATTGTATTGATTCCAGAGAAGGTTTGTTATGAGATCACTGTGACCTTTGCAACATTAAGCTAGTGCATCCTGGAATACGCTAAATGCAAAGAACCAACCATGTAATGTAAGACTATGACTGTAATGAAGACATTAAAACAATCTGTTATTTGCAAGCATGTTTTCTTGAAGCAGGTTCCTTATAAAAAACAATTACTTTGTTAACCTGATGTGCAAACTACGCTGGATTTGTGCAACTACTCCCTGAACATGGAGCGGCTGTAAATACATTAAATTTTAACTGATGTTCAGTGAGTATTTAATTAATCACATCTTACGGCCCCTAAACTCAAAGCAGCAAAACCTCTTATCTGAATTAATTAACTGCTCTATATTAAATCATATCCTGTAACATGAAGCCACAGCCATTACATAAGTCCTTTTACAGCCATGGCTTCAATGAATGACATCATTTGTATGCGCCAGAAGTGGGATTAGGGAATGTGGGAGTAAGGAGGTCACAGCACTTGGCTGCTGTGTGAGAAAGGAGTTATCTTAGTGTGGGAGCTGATGGGAGCCAGCTGTGTGTCTGGCCAGAGTTATGCCTCAGAGTTAGGCCTGGGAGGGATGGAGGGATGGAGGGATGGAGGGATGGAGGGGAGAGGTGGGGAGGAAAACAGGAGGCACAGTCTGGCTCCTATAAACTGTTCAGGGGGGAGTAGGGATGAAGGTAAGAGGAAGAGGAGGGCGAGTCGGGTTCCTGTGAAGTCTGTCCCGGGTTGATCCAGACCAGCGTGAGGCGAGCGTGGCAGCCAGCCTTCCCTGGCCTGACTCCGCCTCTCCGTGTGAAGGAATGCAGCGCAAACCTCTGCCAAGGTGCAGACTTGTGCTTCGCCCCAGACTTCCTCTGCTTTGTCGGCCTGTTCCTCTTTCCCCTCCATCTTATCTGCTCTGTCTCGCCGTCTCTTTTCATCCTCGTTTTAAGTCATCCAGCCTTGTTTTCTATCAATTCAACTCCACCGCTTCCCTCTCTTTACTCAGCTATCTACGTTTGAGCTTCCATCTGCCACTTTCCAAAAGGCTAAACTACGACTTGGATATTATTCAAAATAACCATCAACGATAATAAAGATTGCAATCTAGCTGAAAGAATGAAATCCCCTTTTAGACGGCACACAGATGCATGAAACCAGAAGAACATCAGTGACTTATATTAGCGGTGCGCCTTGTTGCCATAACCACAACAAAGAGCAGCCTCACTCTAAAATTACAACCGGCATAGCACAAACTGTCGTGTCTAGTTTTAATATCAGTAATCAGAGGAAGTGAGGGAGGCGAGCGGTGGCTGAATAACAGACTGACTCAGTTGAGTGAGATATTACAACACATTGGATAAGGCGTGTGGGGCTGGTGAGTAATAAGAGGGGTCACTAAAAGGACAGTGTGTGTGTGTGTGTGTGTGTTTAATTGATGGTGAAAATAGATGGATTAAGAAATATTTTGTTCTTGCAGCATGAATGCATCAGTGACATTCCAATTCGCCAAAAACTGCCAAGTATGCAACTAAAAGAAGTTAACGGAAAGTTCACTCATGTTTTAAGAACTTCTGTCGTGAGTGTGTCTTTTGTCAAAAGTGAGCGATTAAGCTTCAAACTCATGTCAACATCTTTTCCACACAAACTAAACCAAGAAGATCCACAGTGTGTGGCAGATCACGCCTGGACCTTTACGCCATTACCTGGATGTAGAAGGGGATTCCTGCGCTGCGTCGTGTGGCACAAAGCTTGGATGTAGGGTCGCTGGACTTGACCTCCTCCAGGACCTCAGACAGCCAGTAGGCCGGAAGCTGCTGCAGGGCTGGACTTCCACTCCTGAGACACACAGAAAACACACACACATTGTTAATAGAAAAACATAAGACTTATTTTTTTAAGCTCTTTGGTTGTGTGATCAAAGACTCACACAAAAAGAGGCATTCAAGTTTAATGATGGATGAAGAAATGACTAAGTTATAACACAGTTGAGTCATCATGATAATGTTTATATTATCTTGATTACATTTTGAATTATTTCAGCCATTTTCTAAAATGAGTGGAGTACTTCACCCTTTAGTAGTTAAAATGTTCAGAGGAGCTGCGGTTTCTCCTCATTAGTTACATGTGAATGCATATTTTCAGGATGGAAAGTCTGACTGCAGCCTGTTGCGTGACTTCAAGCGTTTACAATAAATCCAATATGTTTCTCTCAACACAAAACCACACCAAACCAGGGTCACATCACTGCAAATAATTTTTAATATTTCCTCAAATCCACTTTGACAACCAGATGGATTTTCAAAGTAGGTTTCCATCAGAAAAAGAAAATAAAAATAAGAAAATATGTGTCACATGTGTCCCAGTGACAGAGGTGTCAGATTAATTATGAACCGCAAAAATAATGTGCGATTGATTATCTTGCAAATCCTCTGAACTCGTCATTCCAAAGATAGCGTCTGTAGGATTCCAGGAAAACGTCAACAAACTCCAACGTAATTTCCATCAAGACACATCCAAAAACCTGAAATGTGTCAGGCTGCATTTCTGTAAAAATACAGTTTGAATGTTAATCAGCAGTGTTGGTAGTTGGTAGATGGGTTGTTGTTACAAAGGAAGTTTACTTTAAACCGGCTGACACATGTACTGTGCTGCTGGCACCTGGTGCTCCAAACAAACAGATAATATGATCTGAAGCAGGTCTGGCAAACACACACGCAGCAGAGCCAGTAAGTGCTGCACCCAGAGCAAGAAGCAGCTGTTTAACAAGAGCCAGAGACACACAGGCGATGAGTCAAAAGGATTCAGAGTGGAAGGACAGATTAGCGCTGCTCCACTCACTCCAGCTCTGCTGCACGATTTGACTCAGGGAGGACACACACATCGCCAACACATGGAAGCTCAGCAGTTTCCAATTGTTATGTGAACACTGCCCATGCCAGGTTGCAAGTAAGAGTCCATTAGAACCATAAATTGTGGACAACAACAGCAAAAGTAAAGCCAATGTGTCTTGAATAGGTTATAAAACCCAACTCCTCCACGTTAATTGATGGGATATGGACCAATCTAAAGGGTCAAAATACCCAAATACAAGGTGTTCCAGACAATTTGAGGTCAAATAAGAGATGATTGACAGTTGGGACTGGACACATTTAGAAATAGTGATAAGGGATGGATGGCTAATAATGGTTTGTAAAAATTAACAAAAAAAAAGTACTTTATCATTAACTGTTAAAAAAGATCCAATCAAAAAATTTCCACCAACATATTTAGAACACGTCAGGGGATGTGCATGACGAGGTACTTGAGTTCATGTGCCGTGGCAGCAGAGGTACATAAAATAATAAAAAAGGGTTGTGAACCATTAGAGTAAACAACTCTAACGTTACCAGGAAACTTAGTCACTCTAGAGAGAAAAAAAACAAAGAAGGGAAAGTAAAGAGGGATATAACGAGTAAAAAAGGAAAATAGGGCAGAAAGAAGAGAGACAAAGAGACACAGTGAGATAGCGCAAACACAGTGGAACACACCAGCGCCGGATCACAAGGCAGAGCATCAAAAGCCCGTGGTTAGGCACCCCGCAATCAACACCCCATAACCCAGCACACGGCCTGCATACCATCCACACACTGCTCTTCCCCTGATGAAAACACACACTTAGGCCTGGAGCAGAACACACACACACTCTTCAAGTGCGCCTACACACAACCACGAGAATGTCGTCCTCATTACACAACGCACTGAGAGGCTGGTTTCTGCACAAGAACAACACCAGTGTGTTTTGTTTTAACTGCTCTGCCGCGGGTGATTCAAAGTCAATACTGCTGCAACGGTTTTGCGGTCCGTCACCTGCCACGGGGCTGAAGACATCTCCCACAAGCCACCATTGAGGAAAATACAGAGAGGTACAAGAAAGTGAGAAAATCTTCCATGCCGTTACAAGTGTTGTTCTCTTCTTCTTCCCCTCAGGGGATAATAGTGGGATTATTTTCTGTAACAGCAGGGCTGATGGGGATTGTGGAGTTGAGTGTGAGACTCCAGCCAAGTTTAGTGCTGCTCCCAGAAACACATCGCTACAGCTACGGCCACATCAGTCTAATTAGGTTCAACGTGAGTTTTAAGTGCATTAGTAGCTTTGAATTATAAAACTGGGATCAGAATAAGAGCAATCCGCCATGGGGTCTTAACAGTATTGTTACACAAGTAAGCTTCAGTTTTTTTTAGCCATGCCAACAACTAAAACTCTTTATTTGTGCCCAGAAATTTAATCTTTTAATTTGTTTTTGTTGCATGATTTTAAAACCAGTTGTAACACGTTAAACAAGATAAATTATAAGATTTCAGGAGTCACAGTAATAATAATAATAATAATAACAATTGATACTATTTGAATGTTGTCATTTTTTTAAATCTGCATGTTCAGTGTCAGTGACATTCTACAGATATAGAGACTGCACGATTAATAATTGAATTATTATGGATTGAACAACAACTGAATGCAGTTACCACAGTGCAGTTGGCAGGCTGGGTAACATCTTCACTACCAGCAGGAACAAAGAGGCACTGAGCAAATGAACAACTTGTATGTTGGAACAATTTCTTGACAAACAACTACAACAAATACTATAATTTACGAGTGTGTGCAGGTCAAACAAAAGGTTTGATATTAAAGGCCGATCTTGGGTCATTCACACATTCTCCTCCTCCCTACTCTGGAGGCTCTTTGACTTCTGTTCATACCTGCACCTCCTCCAGAGGCTGTGGAGAAGCTCTGGAGTTCTGAAAGCAGCTATGTCAACTTTATACTTTGCCTGTTGCACTATGAGTGACATGGTACACATGGTGTTTGTCTATTATCAGCAGCTTGATGTGTTTCATGCCTCTGACAACCAGAAGGCACCACATGATGAATGGCTGCACTTATCTTGATGTAATTCCATTATATTAGTGATACTGGGACAACGTGCCCCCCTCACTAATTACAAGGCGCCTTGAAGTTCACTATCATGATTGAAGCTAATGCCCACAGCCATTCAGCAGTATTAGCTTTCAGCCCCTTTGCCCTGAATGTGAAAACACACACCTGCACAGCATTTCAGTGAGGCGCACAAAGCCGACGTAAGCCAGTTCAAAGGCGCCACGGTGACGGGACTGCAGGAGCTGCTGACGGAAGTACAGGCCGACCCCCTCCACCTGCAACAGAGACACAGAGAGAGGATCAGAAACTCAGCTAACAGCAGCAGGAGTGAAGAAAAATGGAGCTGAACCAGTTTCTCAGTGGAAAGATATAAATTCTTATAGAAGTCCAATAGTTAAAGTACACATACTTTAGGTGCACTACTTTTACTTTAAGGTGGGGCTGGTAAATTGTTTTCATGCTTTAAATTTAAAGCCCAACAGACACACATGCCCCTGAAGCAGAGCCGATAGCCAGAAGTCAGCCAGTAAGCCTGACATTTGGCTTCTTGCAGATGTCAGTGCATGTTCCTATGTTTTGGGAATGCAGCTTTGACCGGAAAGTCGACAGGACAGTGTAAGAATCGGCTGCATATTTTTTTAGTTTTTGTGGCCTGCTCGATTCCTGGATTATCAAAACTAGAAGTCTAACACATAAGTTCCCCAACAATTAATCACTTCATGTAGTATGATGAATACATTGACAAAAATGAAATACTCCAATTAACCACCACCAATCAACCTCCTGGAGGTTAATTATGTTATGGCAAGAAATCTGAGACTCTTCAAACAGGGTGTAATAATCCCTTAGGTCAGAGAGGAAACATGACCAGGATTATTTTACATTGATGATATATGATCAAAAGCTACACTAGTCCTTAAGACAGCAGAGTTGAGACTAAAAGCAGTGTGATAAATAAACACACCGATGAGCTGCGTGACATAATCCCACTTTAACCTTTCCTCTACTTGGCAAGTAGTGAGGCTGTAACACAGGCTACCCTCTTGTTTTAGAGACACTTCAGCTTCCAGCCAGTGAGCACCGAGCATGTCAAGCGTGAGAGCGGCATGTCAGTAGCGTGACAAGTGTCTTCAAATAAGGATGCTGAGACATCCACATAATGGCCACTGTCAGTAAAACCAACCAGTTAGTAACAGTGTTAGCGACATTATTCTAACTATACACACACACACACAGAGTGCTGTTTCTGCAGCAGTGTGTAAACTGGTGAGTGTGTTGCAGGTGAGGCGGGAGGGCGAGGCGGACGCAGCGCTCCAGTGCCCTGTCATTACGGCTGCGGTATCACCACCACCACAGAGGCAGCCATGCCCCGACTTAGTCAGGGGTGGCATGGAGGGCACAGGGAGGGGTGCCGCAAGCCTGATGCAGAAACCCCCGGTGTGAAAAGGGAAAGAAAAAAAAATGTCCCCGACGGCCCCTCAGGGGACGTGGGGTTAGACACAACATCTAAACTAACACAGACACGGACCCACAGATGAACTGGGAGCAGACCAGTCTCTGCAACCTTCTGCAGGCGGCTCTGATGTCACCGAATGAGGGAGCAGCGATGCATGAACTTTATGGGGAAACAGCAGCAGGATGGAAATGCTTGAATATGACAAATATGCATCAATTGGAAAAATGACAAGGACTATGAATGTGACATAAATGTAGTTGTAGGGCTTAGGCAGCCCATTCTTCGGCCACATGACTGGTCAGTAAACTTGATTGACCCTACAGCCCTAAAGTGGACTAACTTAAACACCAAAGTATGGACTGAGTAGACCGCAGCTGTACCAAGCCCAATGACTTATCACATCGGTGGCCGGAGCGGACTCCCAGGACAGGCCTGACCTCACCGGGGTAAAAATGGCAGCGACAGTCACTGTTAGATGGCCCGTGGCTGCCGGGGCCCAGACCGCTGCGGTGCTGAGCTGGGCCGCGCTGGGCAGCGGCTTCGCCTATTTAAAGCTTCCCTCCCGAAAAGGTTCCCGTCTATGTAACTGTTCAAAAGGGCCGAGCAAGCTTCCTGCACAGGGGCCTGGGAGGGTGGCGCAGGGGGGCACTTTATTTAGACGTCAACTTCCTGTTTGCAAACGTGCCCGTTTCCCCCCCCCAAAAAAAAAAAAAACTTTCATGTGCGGAGAGAGAAGTTTCCCAAGTTTAATTACATGTAGGGCTCTGGACCGTGACAGTGACCCAAATAGCCAACTTCTCCGCGGACAGGACAGAGTTAGAGAGCACTCTGATAATGTTTATTATTGTTGTTGTTGTTGCTGTGATCTACAGGGAGAATGAGGTTCTAATGTTACAGCTATCAGAACCATGAATACTTTGAGTATGTTACAGCAGCATCATGAAATATTCGTTAGATTCTGCTCTAGTGCATTGCTGATGGAATTTATTTGGTATGGGATAAAAACATTGGCATGTGTAACGTCCTACATGAAGTCTCTTTTCTGTCCATCTGTCTTCATTCCCCGCCATCTTGTCTGATATTCACTACCTGCAGCCACTGCTGTTGCCATGGTGCCACCCAATAAAACATCCGCTGTGTTTCCAGGCCAACAAGCACATAACGGGCAGGAGGTGTTGAGCTCATCTTGAAAGATGTTTTGGTCACTCAGTCTCAAGTCTGCCCATGCATGTCATTACTGTGGTGGAGCAAAATGACTTTGTTCACACATTCTTAGACTTAACTTTTCCAAATACTATTGGAATCATCCCCCTTACTGTTAATGCTAACACACACACATGCAGTGGCGATGCGGTCGAGACTTAGGACAGAAGTTCAGATTTTCCTTCTGTCCCCCTGGTCCTGAGTTTGTTAAATCATTGTTACGTAATGCGGCCTGTCACCATAGTTACCGCAGTGGACACAGAGGTATGCATGATGTCACCAATTATTTTTTCAGGACACTGGTGGTGGTGGTGACACACCATCATCACATTTCAGCATTGCCCAGTAAAAACTACTGTGCCGTTTCACATTTATTTTCTACCTCCCATCAGAAGCATTGATCTGGAACAGGCAATAAAATCCACACGTGAGTAACTAAAAGTCAGTTAACAACCTATGCAAATCCATTATATATATTTTCAGTCATTACTTGCTTCTAATTATTTAATTATAAAAGGTTTGAAGAGTAAAATTAAAAAAATATTACAAAAATGTCCACTATCAAACTGATAAATACCCAATGTTATCATTAAGCGTGTAGACTCAAAGAAGGAAGTAAGGATTCAGAGTGAAACACGACTGTATGATCATATAAAACAGCGCTGCGCACCAGCACCTTTACATAAGCTGTTGTAGTTGGATCACAATAACGGATCACAGTCCATGCCAGTTTTTACCAAATGTCAACAGAGAATTACTCCAGAGCTAAAATGGAACTAAATGTGAAATCCAGTTGGTAGAGAAACCACAGCGCAATTCTTAACCTTGGCTCTTAACCTGTAGCTCGGCAACTATGATGAGCAAATAAATGACAGTTGCTGTCGTTTCAGGTAAAGAAGCTGAATCACAAAAATACTGGATCTACACAAAACAGAAAAGAACACGCATTCAGCCCAAAGAACAGTGTGTTACTTCCTACTTTCTCTCTCATGAGTGTAAATACATGGTCAACAGACAAAACACACACGCACACACACCCTTTACCCCCTACACAGACAAACACAGCCTGTCTGGTACCCTTGTTATTATGGACGTTCACATGCTGAAGCACTCAGACAACTATTCCTGCGTGAGTGTGTGTGTGTGTGTTGTTTGCACTGATTTCCTGCTGGTGGTGGAAGTGATTTGGAAAGAATGCAGTGGAAAGGGAGGGGCGTTGTGGCCGTTAAACCAGCAGGGTCGAGCCTCAAATGAAAGCGCGGCGCTAACGAGGGCGGATGCTAATTGAAGAGCCTCCCAGCGTGGTGTCATAAACACACACGCATTCACATCTCTCTCTACAGAACAGATACAGTAAAAGAAATGTCAACTGTATTTTGAATGGTGCACTGGGTTTGTAGACACGTGTCCAAGAGTGTGTGTGAGGGTGCAGATGCAAAAGAAGTTGTGACAACAGCAGCGTCCACATAGGGGCTCGGCAGCCGTGTGTATTTTTACATCATTTGATCGTCAGTGCGTGAGATCGTCAATCCCTGATGCGAGTGCGATGGGGGGTTGCCGTGTGTTCCAGGCAGCACACCACCACAGCTCAGCTGTTGCAGCTTGGTTAACCTTGTTGGCCTTCCCATTCCCAAAAGACTTCAAAGCTATAAGAATACCGACAGATGAATAGTGGCAGCAGATGTCTGAGGATCTCACCGTCAGAGCTTCATAGAAAAGACACCATGAAGGGAGCAGAGCGGCTAATTTAAATGTCACTTCTAATCTACCCTATACCAATGGTTCACCATGGCATTTTCATACAATTCATTCTGACATGTAGGAATGCACCAGTTTGATTTTGCTCTCTATGTCCAATAACCATTTCCTCTACCAGTGCTCATTTCCCTCCACATCAGAAACCTGGAGACCACACTGGGATCATTTTAATGTAAGGTAACATGAAGCCAGGGATCAGTGTGCCACTAAAAACTACATCAGTGGTCTGCGGCACAGGAATGACGGTAACTCTAAATATTATAATGACAGTGATATTCAGTATGGTTCAATCACATCTCACAAAAACATGATCTAGTTAAGAGGCACACCTCAGTCCAAATATGTAGTTCCTCGACCAGCAAATTTGATTCCAAAAAACAATCATGAAAGTGGCATTGTGGCACTCATACTTAGTATGTGAATGTACAGACAGTACTTGTTGGACTGTGACATGAAACCTCGTGAGATCACCTTTGAATCCACTAACTGACATGTCATAAGTCTATTTTATGAATGAATTAAAGCAAATTGAGAGAGTCAGGGTTGATAAGAGTAGGGTGTCTTTCATGCTTCTGGTTCTCACCTGTTCCTCTGTGATGAGCCCTGGATGCGTCTGCTCCTCGTCATTGGTGGAGCGCCGAGGCAGGCACTGACACAGCTGGCCGAGCAGCATGGCCACTTCCTTCATGCTCCGCCAGCAACATACCAGCACCATCTGGGCTGTCACCCTGTAGCCTTCACTACCTGGAGCCAACACACACCCACAGTGGCAGAAATGGACACAAGAAAAGGGACAGGGGAGAAGTTTGATCACTCATTATTTCATTATCTAAATGATGTAATGTACAATGTGATGCTGTGATGTCTGCAACAGAAACCATAGTCCCAATGTCACATGTTGTGCCGGATTCTGTTGCTGATGTTGGGCCACACATGTAACATACACTTAGTCAACACACACCAAACAATTTGATTTTACTTCACTTCCATGATAAAGCTCCAGAAATATGTTTCCTGACAATGACAGGCTAAACATCATGTACAGTAAATATATCTCATAAAGGCCAAACACTGCCCCCATCAGGACATCAGCAGCAGGTTCAAACTGAATCTGTCGCTCCACTGGAAAAGGGCAGTGGAGACTTTTACCAAAGAGACGTGGTTCACGCATGTGTAAAGAGAGGCTACGTTCCTGTGCGATTACTTTAGTAGGCATTCTCTGTCACTCACCAGTGTTCAGCGATGGCGTGTGTGTACTCTGACTGTTTGTGTGATCATCTCCATGCTGTGGGTCCAACTCTCTGGCACTGTTGAAGAAGTCATTAGTGTCCCTCGGCTGGATCTCCTGCAGGATCCTCTGCAGACCGGCTGACGTTTCTGTCCAGACACACACACACACACACACGTGTTATTATATCCATTGCGTCATAATTCCAAGATCTTCCATTACTGAATTTGAATGATGTTTATTCCATATTTGGCAGAAAGTGAAGATTTATATAAAGTTAAGCTCATGATAATTTGCCCTTCTGTTGTTTGTTTTACACTTATAACATAGAGTAATGTGCAGAGGACAATGTTAATTATTGTATTACCAGAGTCAGTATCCATGGGGATGAGTCCCTCTGGGGAGGAGCTCTGGACTATGGGAGAAACCACATCAGACATCCTGTAGCACACAGCAATCATCTCTGACACCAGAGATCTCCACTGCTCCGTCTGTTTCAAACTCCTAAAAGACACAGAAACATGCACGTACCACAGAAGCAGCAAAACAACACAGATCAGGTCATTTAAACATGGAGTAAACTTTCTGCTTTAAGGTTATTTAACATGTGCATTTTGGTCTCACTCAGTATCCAGATGCTGCAGGACAGCTGTGATGCAGTGAGCTCTTCCATACAGAGGATAAGAAGCAGCTGCTTGTAGCAGAGACGACTCTGCCCTCAACACCTCTGACTGCAGACAACACAATAAGAACTGAACCACTGTGGACAGAAAGATGACAACAACACACATGACTGAAGGTTGACTCATTAAATACAAACATCCAGTGGGTTCATCCAGATCTTACCAGCCAGAGTGTTGTGCTCCAGCACGAGCTCCTCTGAGTGCTGGGGCAGGAGGGAGGGAGGATGGAAGTCGAGGCCCTGCTGTTGGGCACAGTGCAGCAGGGCCTGGCTCAGGTGGGGCTGGTGCAGCAGCAGGTTGAGGAGGTGGGCTGCTGTCACGCTGTCAAAAGGCTTGGTGCTTGTGCTGAGCTCCAGAGCAGCCTGAAGCACACAGTTCATTCTCTCTGGCACCTGAGGTCACAGAGGCAAAGGAGAGATCAGTTCGAAATATTAAACTGGTTCTTAATCACATAATAACAGTTCTACATTCTAAAATTAGGTCTCACTAAAATGTGCATCACATAAAGTTTTGTTTCCGTTTTAAATAGCTGGTGATTGTAATGTTAACCTGTAGCCCCACAGCTGATGGAGGGAGTTGTGACAGCAGTGTGGAGGCCAGCTGTTTGACTTCCAGGAAGTTGCTGGCAACGCAGTAGAGGACATTCTGAGCATGTGCAGAGGTCACAACGTCACCCAGGGCAAACACATCAGGCCCTGAGGAAGATGGAGGACAGGTGGAAGTGAAGAAAAGAGGTAGCGTATATGGGAACACAGCTGCAGCAGCTGGCTGGCATCAAACTGGAGACACTGCTGGCTCAGGTAGTGAAAGGACCACAGGTTCCAGGTCTGTGAGCTGGCCATTGCTAATGTACGATATATGCCAAGCATCATGAGGAAGGTGCCCTTGAGTGAAGCACTGAAGTCCAAACTGCTCCCTCCTGATTCTATGACCAGGTCGATACTTTGCAACTGTCCTAGAAACTCGGTGGAAGGACTAGAATGGGTCAGCAGATAATGTCAGAGAGAAATAATATTTGCAACTTGAGGATACAAACAATGGCCATGGCCACCTGTCGAGATAATGAATCAAAGCGCAGTTACAGAGGGGCCATTACGCAGGTCTGATGTTCTGTTAGGTTTGTAAGAACCAGTTGTACCTGTGCTGAAGGTGAAGAGCTGGCCCAGGAGACACAGCAGGTGGAGGGAGATGATGCATTTAGAAAAGGATGCTCCAGGGAGCAGGACCTCCAGCAGCTGCACAAACAGCCAGCACAGGAACTCCTGCATCATGCACAAAAAAAACAAACCTTCATTGATTACGATTAAAGAAAAGAAAGATCACAAGCATAGCAACACTAAGGCCAGGTGTCCACAGCTATAAACACATCTTAAGACTCTAAAGAGGACACACACCTGATGGTCCTGAATGGAAACCCTGCATTACTGTGTCTTATACCTTGTACAGCTGTATTGTGTGTTGTTCTCTGTCCCTCTGCTCCGGGTCTCTCTCCTGACTCAGTCTCTTCTGCAGCAGCTGAGTGCTGTCCTTCACTCGACACAGTAACTGTGAAGTAAGGGATTTTAAAGACATTAATTTCATCAACTGCCAAACAATTGCTCACACCTCCAAATACAGCATCAAAGATAATGTGTCACGAGCAGCTGACCTTCTTCAGCAGGCTGATGGTCTGCTGTCTGACACCTGGGGACTGACTGTTGAGATTGGGCAGCAGGAAGTGGCGAATCAGGTCCATTTCCTGCACGGTCAGAACTTCAGTGCTGCGGTGGCTCTCACACACCAAACCTAACGCATCCATCCTCACCTGGGTTGTAAGAGAAGGTGACGTAGATGGAAATCCAAAATCCATACATACCACAGATATGTGGGAAACATCTTAAAACATATTATTGGAAGATCAAAGATATACACTCACTTGATCGTGTTTGTGCACCAGGGCTTGCTGGAGGAGGGAGAGAGGCACCAGTCCTCCCCACAGACCCTCTTCAGAGGACGGAACAACACCCTGGGCCCTGGCTGCCCGCAGGCACGTCATCAAAGCACCCAGTTGACCCCTGCTGCCTGAAGCACCTAACAGGAAAGAAGCTATCAAGGTTCTGTGACTGTATGACAGCATGCTCTTTCAGATACATGGGGTGTGGGTGTGTTTGCCTCTGCTGCACGGCGGAGTGTCCTGAAGGGCCTGCACCATGTGAGCCAGGCTGGAGGGGCTGCAGCGAAGCAGCTTGGGCAGGAAGTAGTCCAGAATGTACGTGGTTTGGTCCAGTCTGGCACGGCACAGCACCTGCAGCAGCGGGGTTACCCACGTCCTGTGCCAACGCTCCATCCAGTCCTCTGCTGTTCCGGCTGCAGCAGCCTCAGTTGCCAGCTGAGCTTTGTGACTGACAAACAGCCGCTCCAGCAGGTCACTGGCATAAGGAGCCAGGGTCTGATCGCCCATCAAGCCCAGGAGACATGCCGGCAGTTGGGGCTGGATGTTGAGCAAGTACCCAGCTCCATAGAGCTCCACCAGGCAGCCCAAGGAGCCGTACTTCCCCCTCATGTGCCACTCCAGTCCCAGCAGGCTTTGGGTGAGCTCTGTGATGTAAGAGTCCGTGGTAGGGTCGGAAATGGTGGGGTTGGTAAGTTGATGGAGCAGGAGGAGGTTGCGGAACAGCGATCGGGTTTGATGGCGCACTCCGTCCAGCGGGTGCTCCCAGTGAGAGTAGATGTGCTCCAGGAGGTGCTGCTGCAGCTTGGAGCCTCCACTGAGGGATTGCTGGAGGTAAGGAGAGCAGGGCCGCGCCACTCCCTGCAGGCAGTCCAGAGCGGCGCCACTCCACAGGGTTAGCACCCGAGACACCACCATCGCTGTACTGGACTCCTTCACACTAAGGCAGAGGAAAGAAAAGATGAATATGCTTGTAATAGCGCTGAAAATACCCTTCCTCTCAGAGATATTAGCAGACCTACCTGACATCCAGGTCCAGCAGTGTGTTTGGGACCAACAGCAGCAGTTGTTCCCACTGTGTTCCTGGGAGAGCACCCTTCCAGCTCAACATAGCCAGAACCCCATGACACAGATAGAGAGAGACACCTGGAGGACGACCACTTGAGCACAGACCGACGCACCTCTCTCTGAGCCACTGAGGGGCCGGGTCTAAGCCCTGGACGGAGCCATGCAGCAAACTGCACACCTGACACCACAAAGAACGACCAAAAGAGAAATAGAGAAAATTAATGAAATAAAGCCTTCAAATCTCACTTCTGAAATTAAGTTTAAACAAAAACATACACATCCTGGTACATCCATGCAGACCATGAGTACATCCTTACTTAACTTATTTGAATTCATGGCGTGCAGGCTAGTTATACAGTATGGTGAATTTGCTGAGAAAACTAAATGTTCTGCACAGAAACAGAAATTATCTTAATCCTTTACTTACCACAGAAGCGACTTCATCCCCAAAGCCCATGACGGACCTGATGAACAACACGACAGCCATGCCGGCTGTGCTCTGGACCGACTGGATGAACTCCTCTAAAGGAACAGAGGAAAATCAGTACGTACACATTTTTCATTTTCATTCTAAATTAAGTGACTCAATCAGCCGGTAACACAGTTCCCAAAAGCACAAATCTAGCCATCAAGGCCAAGTAAAGACAGACCATTCTTGGAGAACATCATAAGCAATATATTTAAACATAAGATATGGTTGTTGTCACAAACACATATTCTCATAAATCATCATCAAAGACAAGTAGTTCAATTTCGCAAAAAAAGATTGACACAATAACGAGACCACTGCTTAAGGGTTGATTTATTTATTTATCCGCTATTAGCATGTATCCAGCATGTCTGTCACTACAGCTGGTCTCTAATGTGCATTCTCTTTCTTACCGTCAGTGAGGATGTGTATGTAGCAGCCCAGGAGGCTGCTCAGTGTGTCCTCCACACTGCCATGACCCTGTTGAGCCTGCAGGGCGTCACTGATAGTCTCCTGTGATCTCTGGACAACCAGCATGGAAGTCTTCACTGCAGCGAGGCAAGACTGCATCAGCTGAGCCTGGGCAATGTGGCGGCCTGCAAGACCCCTTAGAGAACAGTAGGGGGCGACAGAGACTAACTGATCAGCAGCAATGCATCAATGCTTCCACCAAATATCTAAATAAAAACAGTTTGATACACAGCACAGTATCAGACCTGAGTGGAAATGCAATCAGAGTACATTACAATTGCAGTTAAATAAAAATCAACTAAACTGTTTCAAAAACGTATGTAATAAAGGAAAAACATTCACCCCAGATAGTACTTAATACCCCACAAAATGTCTAGTATAAATACAATTAAAGATTATCACGGACAATTTATTTTGATTCATCATCCACACAAGTTGCTTTTGGCAATAAAAAAGAAAACCATAAGAATGGGGATTACAAAATATTTATCTGTACCTGTTCTGATGGAGGTATTGACTCAGTCCCTTGTGAAGAAATTGCAGAACTGTACAGAGAAGAAATGTGACAGTGAGAACGAGGAAACAAACAAAGTCTTGTCAAAATACAGTATTAAGGATGTATGAGCACTTACCTTCAGTCAACTGTTTGTTAATGCATCTCTCACCTGTGGAATAAGCATTTTGAAAAGGCAGATGTTTATCTGACAGCAGATTTACGATTGATCTATATAAGGAAGATCTGCATGAAAGGAAAAAATGAGCTCAGCCCTCTTACCAAGAGGAAAGCCATCCAAGCAGGCGGTGATGGTGTCCACATTGTGTGGATATTTGTCTGAACCCGAGGTGGACAGACAGTCAGACAAGCAGGAGGACAAACAGTCAACTGTCCGCTCCTGTAACCAAGCTGGCACTGAACCCAAAGCACTGAGGTTGAATAGAGAAAATATGTAAAATGTAAATGAGATAAACTACACAAAAGCAAGGATAGAGAATTGAGTGGGAACTCAACATGTAATGAGAAAGACGAGCTCAACACTGAAGTAAGAAATGCTCTTATTGAGTTCAAAATCCTAAATACTCCTCAACTATTAAACGCTACTTGCTTGTCTCCCAAAGGAAGTGACCATGGAAGCTCTCTGATTCTGTATTCTGTATACATGCATTTACAAAGTGCTGGGTACCTGGCGATGGCTCGCCGGAGGGGGTTCTTGGCCTGCAGAGAGGTGTAGACCAGAGCCAGGGTGTGTAGACAGGCCTCCAGAAGAGCATCGTCTGGCTGCTCATTGCTCAGGGCCTCCAACTGGGACCCTGCCTGATGTGGTATGGAGACACAACTCAGGACATTCGCTTAGGACGCTGGCCTACTTAAGTCCATTCACTACAACAAGAATTAAATCAACACAATCACTCACACCCAGGGGCGAGATTGAGTTTGTCCAAATTCAGAACTAAAACCTTGTTTTGATGCAACAACATTCAATTTGTTGCTCACCTTTTTTATCAGCTGGATCTGCTGCACCGGCTCTGTGAGCTCCAGGCAGGACTGCAGGGTCTGGGCCACCTGTCTGACGCCATCTTCTCCACCATCCACAGAAAGGGATGCTGGGAAAGACACAGACACGCGGTTAAATACTGTGACACTTCAAGATTAAATGTATTTGTGGGGGTCGTCACCTATCAGCGTGTGCAGGTGCTGCTGGTCCAACACCACAGCCTCCACCCTGGCTGTCTTCTTCTTCTTCACCACCATGACTGGTTCAAACATTTCCATGAATTACGAATGAATCAGATCATTTCAGGGCAGGTCAAACAACGAGGAACACAACCTATAGGTTTACATCAAGCTACAGACTTTAAGATGGGACTCTAATCTAGAATGAGAGGTCTGACCTGATCACACAGCTTAGTGTGCACACCTTCTTTAGTGGTGTCTCCCTGTTAAGGCTTGCTGCTAACACTGTTAGCTGTCTCATGCTAGCTGTCTAGCATTGGCTCTAGGACACACACTAAAACACTACGACACAGAGTCAGACTGAAGAAAGAAGCTGTAAAATGCAAGATGATTCGTACTCACCTCAGATGAACATGTGTTGGCGTTGCAGTCTTCCGCCTCAGCTGTTAACTGTGCCCAGCGTCCAGCTGCAGCTTAAAAACCTTTTCTTTCCGGTATGATTATTTTCAAAATAAAATTTACTATCTTTTATAACCTTGTGAAATGCAGTTTAAGTTTGTATTTCGTACATTTTTATTTTATTTTACAATTAAATAAAAGTATATCATACATATTTTGTCTTTTCAAAGACTTAAATACATACTTGTGTGGCGTAAAGCTTTAACGCTGAAGCCCTGCTGGTTGCGTTTCTGGTTTTGTTCTCGTTAACTTGACAGAACCAGGAGCCATGCCGCCATGGAGGTAACGTCACATCCGATGTGCCGTAAAAGCCCGCCCACAGAGTCTGAGCTGTCCGTAAAGTGGCGCTCCAGGTTTTTATTGGTGAAAATTACACGTCAATCAAAATAGCGTTTAGGTGGTTATGCTGGGAGGAGAAACGCCCACCAGGCCTGTGATTGGCCTCCCTGTCGTGCAGCCACGCCTTCTTATTCCAACCCAATTCCTAACTTTGCGACTGAGCTGGAATGAAAACCTGAGAAAAGTGAACATCACCGCGTTTATCCGCTTTATCCAGGGCTTCCTGTCAGGACCCCGGGAAAACACGTGTCAGCACCGGGGCCGACATGACGTGACGTCGGTCCGACACTTCTGCGTCAATCCTGTCCAGGGTAAGATGCCACCATGGAGAGGGAGCTTCTCATCTAATGAACTGTTTTCACTGTGAGGGTTGTTTCAACGGTCTTATTCGCTCCCTCTAGGGAAAAGTCCAGACTAAACATTTGAAACCGAAATGTTTTTACTTGGTGTAATGTGATGAGGAAAAGTGAGGAAACAATTCCAAAGTTGACCACACTCGTTAACGTGAATATAGTCTCAGGAAATAGAGTGGTGCTATGTTTGTCTTTTGCCAGCTGGTGTTATAATTTAGAAAATATGAAGCCTACAATCTCCATGTTTGTTTTATGGTTAAATACATAACCCATCCCACGGGTAATGAATTATAGAGTATTTAAGTGTAACACAAGGGGGGTGTCACCATGTCTCAGTTATAAATTCAGCTTAGAAATACCACAAATGAAGCCTCTGGGGGCCTCATTGTTGACGACTTTACCTCAGCCACTTCTTTCACCTCCTTTCAGTAAATCATCTCTATGACTGCATGGGTGTATTTTCAAAAACAAATATATATTGAAATTTAGCCAATGAGGCTCCACCTCTGAATGCTGAAGATTCAGGGGAACACTCACAAGGACTGACTAATAAAATGAACATGCTCGTTATTCCATTGAATACACATGACCTTATTGTTTGTGAGTTAATTTCACAGTGAGAGGTGGAGCCTCAACCTCCTTTTAAATCCATTAACAGCAGGTAGTAAGTCCTTATGTCTTGAATGGCTGCAGCATTACTCCAAACCAAAACACTGGGATGTGCTCACACAGCACATTCTGCCTCCCTGCCTCTGTGCACTGACTTCACTCAGGAAGTGAGAGGGAGTCAATCAGAATAACAAAGGGTTCGGGGGTGAACTGCCCCTCAGTGTTCTCCACCTACTATCACCACCGTGGAGGAGAGAGAATTTATAGCATCTGTCCCCTTTTACACAAATGTGCTGAATCTTGAGAGATCGATTTTCTTTACAAAGTAGCAATAACAATTTCTGTGTACACAATAAAATGTAACTAACAAAATATATACAGAAAAATGCTTCAACAGTAATGAAGTAAATGTACTTGTTTACATTGACTGTCTGTAGGTCTTTGTAGCCGATCTATGGTTCAGTGTGTGCTTAGTCTGATTTCCTGACAATTGAAGCGGTTGCGGCTCAGAGGACAGAGCGGGTCTTGTCAGTGGTTTGATCCCATTCATTCCCATTTTTCTCTGTATGCTAGGGCATTAATGTGTCAATGGCAACAAAACTGTAGTGTCCAGGGTCTGCAAGACTAGAAAAGTGATAAATGAATACAGACCATTGTGTCAGTTACACAAAAGATTGGAACATGGAAGGTGAAAAGTTGAAGTGTTGCTCTGAAGTGATTCCTGACACAGATACACAATTTATCAATTGTTATATGAAGCCTCTCTTTGTAACATTACCTAAGGACTAAAGGATGGTATAAAGGTATTTACAGGCAGGTAATATATCATACTCAATTACTTTAGCTCTCGATGTTGTTGTTGTTGTTTTTACTGCAGCAAACAAGCAGCAGAAATGAGCCAGCTGAAACCAGTCCGCTGCCTCCATCCACACATGTTTGCAGTCTCTTTGTGAGGAGACCATTCGGGTAATGAGAGGTTATTACATGGAAGAGAAAGCCAGACTTTCTATCCTCCTCCTCCTCCTCCTCCTCCTCCTCCTATCCTTCATCTGAGATCCTCATATCTCTCGCCCTCTTTTCTCTCTCTCACTCTACCTCTCTGTATTCACGGGCTGTTTTTCCCCTGGAAAAACCTGAAGTGAGTCTGGCACCGGGGAGGGTACTGGGCTGCTGTGGAGCAACGGCAGTGTTTTACTGTTTGGCCCCAGCATGTGCGATACGCCCAGCGCCCTCGCTGGTCCAACTGGACGCGACCCTGGAATATTTCAGGGGACGGCTGGTGGCAGAGCATCTGTACAATAACAACAAAGCCTTTGTGTGTCTGTGTGTAGGTGGGTTGATCAGATATGGCCTAGTTACTGTTTTACACTGTCCTGTTTTTAACACTGAATACATTTCACGTTGGAAAACTCAAACAGAATCTGTAATATTAACAAAATTTTAAGTTTGAGTAAGAGTTAAGAATGAGTAAAGAGTGCGTCAGTCCTCTGCTCTGACTCCCAGAAAAAGAGCAAACCTCTGAATCCCAACGCAGCTTCACGGGTGATGGTGTCACGTTGACCCTGATCTCTCGTCTCCTTCACGAGGAGGAAATGAAAAAGCGGATTTTCCCACAGGAAGCCTCCTCCTGGGAGACTGGTTGTATTAATGTGTGCATACGTTGACTCTCTCTCTCTCGCTGGACGCCGTGTGTTACAGGGGGTCGGCCAGTATGGCGGACGGGGAGGAGGCCATGAGCCAGGAGGACTGGAAGGAGAAGTGCATGGTCCTGGAGGCGCTGCTCATGAAGTTCAGAGTGCAGATCATCAAGATACGAGAGCTCACCGCCGACAAGGTTGGTTCCAGTTAACTCTTCCTGTTCCGTTTATCGCGTACCAGTGAAAGAATGATGCCAGTTTGAATTTGGTGATGGTGGGAGGAAGTGGACACACGGTCAGTACGGCAGGGGCGTGTTCCATTCAGCCGAAGGGCCTCCTCTTCTCTCTCTCACACTCCCCTACCAGAGATTGCATCACTTTTAAGAAACATACATCATTCTGTAAATATCTATTTTTACTGCATAATAATAATAATAGGAATTATTATAATTATTATTATACTGTATATTGAATATCTGACGCCTGATGAATTACGTCATTCAAACAATGTTCACTGGCAGATGTGAAAGAAGAAAAAGACGTGAAATTGCTCTGAATAAAATCAGTAATTGGTTTGTAAAAGGCGGAGAAAGTAAGTGTGTGCAGATGTGGGGGAGAAGTATTTGATTCTGATTAGCAGTAGTCTGATTGAAACAGTAAGAAAAGAAGAAGACATCGAAATCCATCTGGATCATGTCGAAAAAGATAAAGTGAGTAATGATTCCAAACACACTGATTGTTTTTAACCTCTCTATAAACACCCGGTAGCAGTGGGTCCAGATTCGGTGCAGCCTCCATGAGTGAGTTACTGTGTTGAAATCATGTTTACAGTTACACCGTCTCCACGAGAGCCAGCTGTTGCACCATCAGATCAGACAAGCGCTCGCTGAGCTGATTCCCCGAGCTCCAGCTGAGCAGAAAGTCGAACCTCTGTCCGCGCTGTTTGATGTTTGAGATGTGGGAAGGTTTGGCCATCGCACGGCAGATGATGTTAAAATTTAAACCCCCCCCAACATGTGGTCCTCATCAGGACAGGAAGGGCCTCCACGTTCAGACGGAGCGATGGGGTGCTCCTGGTGGTGGTGGTGGTGGTGGGGGGGGGCAGAGCCGCCCGTCCCTCCCAGCTGGCCGACACTGGGCCGGCCCAAACTGCTCAGTGGCCTAGATCCGAAGCCGCTCTCCAGGGATGCTGATTAGAGCTCTAATGTAAACAGCCGTCTGACCGCAGGGCTCCGCCACGCACTGCATGCTGGGATTGACCCAGCTCCAGTCAATTACAGAGTCAAAGTAAGCTCAGCTGGACAGCAAAACAAACTCCTGGAGAGACTTGGAAGGCAGACCGGCTCTGGTGGGTTTGTGCTGCCCGTGTACCACATGTGAACGTCTCCGCTGCGTATTTTTGGCCATCCTCCTTGACAGGTTGAATTTTAACTGAATTTTCCACTCGCTGTCGTAAAACAGACCATTAAATGCCGGATAGCGGCACACGGCGTAACAAATGAAGTGCAGTGATTCAGCTCCAGTTTCTACCTCAGAAGTGTTTACTCAATCTTCATTTAATAGTTCAGACCTGAGTTGCCTTTTCTTTTTGTTTCTTCTCCTCAGCGGGATGCCTCAGGCTGAACCAGTACACTTCCTCCAATCAGTATACTGCAGTATGTGTTTTTCTATAACAAGAGTATCTCCCACAAAGGAGGCTTAGATTTTCTATGAAGGATCTAAAGAATTCTAGTCGTCTATACTCTCAGATAAGTCTGGACATTTTCACGGAGGTCTTAAATGTCCAAGTTGTTTCCTCTGAACTTTTCCTGCTAGAGTCAGACGGCTTGAGTCTGTGAGTAAACAGCAGGAAAATGTGAGGAAAACTCACAGGGAGGCGCGTTGATGATGCTTCTAACACGCAACACACTCATGTAAACATCTGTTTTGGCACGAAGGGGAAAAAGAGGTGTCACACACGATTAAGACGCAGACTTTGATCAGGGCCAACCTCTGTGTCCCTGAAACAAACAAAAACCCGCTTCAGTCACTTTCTGTCCGTATGTCTGGACTGTCATAGCACATCATTTATTATACAGCAAATAAATGATGGAACGTTCACGTGTCTGTGTCACATCACAGCAACTTCATTTTGATGCCTCTAATTGAAGACCACTAAAGTCTTACTACTACAGCTTGCTTTGCATTATGTCATTGATGGATGATGCTGATTGAACGTATCCATTCAAATAACCGGCCATAGTCATTAGTGTGTACTCGGGCGGGTTTGTTGTTGAATGACCCGTCACCTTGTGCTCACTGACCCTCCTGGTGCCATGAGCTCACGGTGCTAACATCCAGAACCCTGCTGGTGTTTTCCCTCTCCGGCTCTCACTGCCTCAGCCAGAGCTTGTTTTTAAAGCCGCTGCGGGGGCGAACGCACGTCACAGCAAATTCCCCCCTAATGTCTCACTGCGGAGGTGGGCTCTCAATGGGATGACGAGGCGTTCTGTGGAGGTGGCCGAGGTCCAGGGAGGGCGGCAGCAGCATTAGTGCACCGATCAGCAGCAGGTGGAGATCACTGTGGACGGAGTTAGAGCGCCACGACTTAGAAGTTGATTGAAATTAAATGTAAGATTGGAAAGATGTCATTATTTTTTAAATAGATTATCACTCTGACGTAAGAACTAAGAGGCAGACATAAGCTATAAAGATTCATTTTAATATATTTTACAATGCATTTCAAAAAACAAAACAGTGGTAAAGGACTTAATTTCTTAATAAATTGTCATATTTCTCAGGTGGGGTCAGTGACCCCTGGCCTTGCCCCTAAATCAGCCTCTGGACTGAATTGTTCAAAAGAATATTGGTGATCTTTTCTATTTATTCCTTTAAATAATATAAAACTGTTTTCTTCTTAAATCAAACCCTCTCCAAACTGAATGTCAGCTCTCAGCAGGAATTCTGAATCGTAAATGAAGACTTAACTGAGCTGCATGACTCCAGCTGGACCTGGCACGTCGCTGAAATCCTCGAAAGCCTGAGCGAGGGTTTGGATAGAGGAGGAGAGGGAGAAAGAGAAAACTGAAGATTGAGCTGCTTCACGGAAGGAAACACCCAGTTCAGTACATAGTGTGTGTGTGTTGCACAGGAAGTGAGTCTGCAAGTCAGCCTGTGTGTGTGTGTTTAAAAGACCAGTTTAAATTCAGCGTTTACTTAAACATTTGCAAAATGTGAAAAGTGATGTGGGTGGTGCAGTTATTTAGTGAGGGATGTTGGTTTTGGCCAGCAGGGGCCTCCAGCTGTAACACTGGGCCATACATCTGCCGGTGGAGACAAAGAGGCCGTGTGTTATATTTTCTGATTCCGTCAGCCGCTCTGCTTCCGACCCAACGCTCTCACCGACAGGTTTTATTCTCGCTGTGTTTGAGGAGCAAATGTGTGAACCACATCCCTTCACAGAATAAGTTCATCTGGTGGAACGCAAATTAGACAAATGGAAACATCCCACCTTTTAAATTCTGCTTTCACCATCATGTTGATTCAATTTCAAATCATACCAGAGGTTTTGCTTTCACATGAATGAGGGATTTCTGCGTTAAAAACGGCATTAGCCTCGAGCCTGACTGTCCCACAGGTTTGGTGCCTCTGCTCTGGAACATCTGTACGTACAGTAGACTCACACCAAAACCACAAGTGGGGCATTGACATATTCCAGCTCCGTATTCCTCTGACTGTTTCCATATTTAGAAAGAAAATAATCATCCACCCATGTTGTGGGCGTGGTTTACTGGTTTCACTGGTCACAGGCGACAGGTTCAAAGTGCATCGCCTGACATGGGGGATGTAGGAGAAGGGAAAGGACGACCAAAACGCAGAACTAAGGTCTAGCAAAGGAGCTGTTTATTATTAAAGCCACAAGGCTTAACAAATAAAACGCAAAACTTAAGAAAACAAAAGCTCTTCAACAAAAACTGGGCAAAGAAAACAGTGGAAAAAGTGAACTTACTCGACCAGGACACGGAACACGACGCATCAACAGCAAACTGACAGAGAACAAAGGAAGCACAGAGACTAAATACTAGACAGACTAATTACAAACAAGACACAGGTGGGCTGCAACGAACAGGTGCACGTGATGAGGACAGGAAGTCAATGGAAAAAACACAGTGGACTACAAAATAAAACACGAAACATGACAAGGACGACAAATTAAAACACGAAACATGACAAGGAAGACAAAATAATGTAGGGAACATAACATGGCCTAAAAAATAACACGTAAACGTAACATAAACCTGACCTCGCCACGATGCCTTAAAATCCAGAGGTGGCGAAAGTACACAAAGTCTTTAATCTAGAGCAGTTTTCAAAACAACTAGCTTGTTTTCAAAAGTCAGTGTTTGTCAGCATAGATATTGAAGTTGAGTAGTTGGGAGTAAAAGTAAAAAGTCAACGCTCAAAGTTCAGCTATCTGAGAAATTTACTCAAGAACAGTAACAAAGTATTTGCATACACGTACGATACTGCACTGGCGAGTATGTTTTGCTGCCTGGACTGTAGCTATACGTGACGGATGCATTTTGTGTTGAACCTGTATAATGACAGGTAAACACTGAGGGTCACAGCGGCTACACTGAGAGCCTTTGTGAGCTGGCTGTCTGGCTGCGGACGGGGCGATGGGGGAGGGATGGATGGAGTTCAGGGGGAGGTTGGCCACAGAGCTTCAGTTGTGGAATTCCAGGAATGGAAGTTGAACTGGGGTTGTGGATGTGAGGAGGGAATTGAGTGCAGAGGTGATGGAGCATTGTTCGGAGGCCGCGGGGGCCGAGGGGTAGGGGTCACGTGTGTCTGAGTGTGTCAGGAGTCGCCGTCCCATATAGGAGCATATTCAACTGAAAGTGACCACAAGGTTAACTCCTCATTGGTCATCGAGACCCACAGGATGTGCACACCCAGACCAGACTGGTCCTATATATTTTTATTCTGCACACACACACACACTAGCAGGCATAGTGGTATACACCGGAGAATATCCTTATTATTAGATGTGTTCATGGCTTTTGCATGTTGTTATGTCTGGTGTGTGTGTGTGTGTGTGTGTGTGTGTGTGTCGTCTCCAGCTGTATAGAATACGTGCCCTGTAATTAACAAGCTCCTCTCTTCCAAATGCTATATCTGTTCCTTAGAGAGGCGCATGCGGTCTGTGGTGCAGCAGATGATGTATAAAAGAAGAAGAGAAGAAAAGAAGGAGTGTGAGAGAGAGAGAGAGAGAGACTTTTTCATGTCTGCTTTTGTGCAAAACTTAAATTGAAATAGCTATATGAGTGTGTGTGTCTGTGGTTCGTGCCATGAATAGTTCTTCACACACAGGGGCCATGTGTCCATGTTAAATGTTATTTTTGTCATGAGCACAAAGTCGATGCAGTTTGGCACAACATCACCAAACCTACGTTGGCCTCAGGCAGATTCTATCAGTATGATACATTTATTTATTTTTTTTTTAAATCGCACTGATGAATCGTGGAACAGTGGCGGCATTAAAGGCTTCCACTTTGCTCCTGGAAGCGCGGCGCAGTGGAAAGAGTGTGCGTCTTTAGCAGGGTGTGGTTGCTTTGAGAGGCTGAGCTGGGTCCAGTTCTGCTGCCCTCTGGAAGTGAGCAGTGAGGTAACACCCGTTTGGAGCAGCATCTGCTTTAGCTAATTTAAGTACTGTTCTTTTTTTATTTCAACACTGAGTGTAAGGAAAATACCCGGGATCTCAGTAGTTGGCAACATCATAGTCTATAATGACTTCAGTGACTTTGGTCGGAAGTTGTTTTCCACATCTAAAACACTGTGGAGTCAAAACAGTAGGAAAACTGAATTGCTGGTAGGAACTTGGGTGGAGGACGGAATGCAAAAAACAAAAAGCTCTTCGATAATATTTTTCTGCAGTACAATGAGTCATAACGTTTTTATCTATAATCGACATCTATAAACTAAACGGATTCTCTTTCTCAGCTGTGGATTTTTCTGCTGGAGGCTGTTCAGTCAGTTTTCTTGCAGCAAACATACAGTTTGATTATATACACACACACACACACACACACATATATAAAAATGCCAGTTTGGATAACCATCATCAGAAACTATGTTTTTATAATCTAAATAAATAAGTATTTATGTCAGTCGACTTCCCCATGGAGTTTCTTAGACGTTTGTACTACAGCAGAGTATTCTGACCGTGGTGGTTGTAGAACTACTTCACTGAGACATTCCAACGTATTTTCCTCCATAAGGCCGCTGAGGGTTGAGAGACTGTCTTCAGAAGACACTTCTGCTGCTTCCGCCACTTTGGGCTGAGGTATTTCAGAGGAATGTTGTCTCATAAAGTCATCGCTCTCCTCCATAACCCACAGTTTTTTTTTTATATCCCTGCGTGTGCCGCTATCTGTGGGAGTAACTCCAGTGTGTGTATGTGTGTGTGTATATACCTGTGTCTCGTCGCCTGTGTGTGAAAGCCGCGTGACCTTTTGGAGTTGTTGCAGTTTTAACACACTCCTTCCAGGTTCCTCATGGCTCATGGTGCACAAAGAGCTGGCTGTGTGTGTATAGATGTGACACCTCATCACCATCATGTGGCCGGTTAAAGGTTTGACGCTGCAATGAAACAGTCCCAGCAGCTCTGAGGCACAAGCAGGAATTCAAATGTTGTGGATTCATTAAGTGCTGGCCTCCTGTTAGCAGCGCAGAGCTTAGAGTTCTTCTTTTTTTTTAATATATATTTAGAGACAACTGCTGGCAAGTCTTCATCCAAAATACCCGCCTGGGTAAAATGATGACATTTTATATCCAGCAGGTCAAAGGTTATCCTCACTGCGACATCATAAAGTTCTACAAAAATACTTTTTGGTCATTAATCAGCACCATAACTCAAAAACAGATGGCGAGAATGTGACCTTATTTCTAGTTCGCTGACTGATCGGCTGACACAACTTATGAGGCTTTAATGCTAGTTTATTATTGTTGTGAATATTTGCTCCATGCACTGTCGACGATGGGCCACGAGTGGATTTCTTGAATTCACTTTGATATGAGTGAGAAAACTGCAAGAGTTAAATTCAGATCTGTGCACTTCCAATAACCTAATTTTTAGATTAGATTCTTGGGGTCACAATAAATGAGGAATGGCAAAGACCAGCTGAACAGCATCTGCAGCGTTATCTTGACTGGAGTCCTCATTCCGTCTGTAGCACGGAGCCGTGTCTTTGTCTTTATTTGGTGCTGCTGTGTCTGACGTGGGACAGAAGTGGGGTTGAGAGTCCCCCTCCGTGTGTACACTATGCGAACGCCAGGGTGCTGAGAGGAGCTGGAGGGAGCCCAGCGTGTGTATATTGTACTGTATAAAATATGTGTCATCACTGAAATTAAAGTTAATAAGATTATTAACAATGAAATGAAAATAATGATCTCATCCTATGACCAAATTTGCAATACTTTTAAATACATGCGGCATATTTCTCTGAGCAATAATATCTCTTTTCAAGCACCACTGGAGAGCTCTCCTAATCTCGATGTTTACCTGTGAACATTGAAAATAAAGGCTCTCTATTCTATTCTATTCTAAAATGTATATTCTTCCTTTTTCTAGATTCAGCAGTTGGAGACGCAGGTGATCGATGCGGAGAAAAGGGCCTTCACTGCTCACCAGCAGGTAAGGGCACCAACAGAACAGTGTGTGTGTGTGGGGGGGTGCTGGGAGCGCATTGATTATGTGTTTGATGACTGAAGGTGCAGTGGATGGAGGAGAAGCTGAAGGCTCCAGACGGTCAGTCCGGAGATGCAGAGGTGCGCTTGTTCCAGCGGTGCCAGGAGCTGCAGGCCTCGGTCCAGGAGAAGGACGAGGTCATCGGGCGCTTGGAGCAGCAGCTGGAGGAGCAGGTGAAGCTCAGTCACGCACAAAAGACTGTATCCAAGCAACAGTGGAGGTCTGGTTGTCCCAGGAAGCTGCAGAAGTGTCTTTCCATTCCCATGATATACACCATCCATCTTCCATCTTCAGTGTCTTTGTGTCCTCAAAGTTATTTTTTTTATGTTTCACCAGAAACAGATCCGACTTCAAGATGCCAAATCAGTGGAGGAAAAAGCAGCAAAGATCAAGGAGTGGGTGATGCTGAAGTTGTCTGAGGTACATATGGAACGATCTGTCTGAAGCTGGATGATGGATTAGAGTCACTGACACCTCATCAACCTGCTTCTGCTTCAGTTTGAGGTTGAGAACGCAGCATTAAGAGAAAGCAACAAGCAGCATGAGGCTCAGATTGTGGAGCTCCAGAAGCAAGTGCAGGGTGAGAACATCCTCACGCCAGCCATGTTTGTTTCTACGTGTTCCTCTGAAGGCGTTAGAACTTTTTTTTTTTGCATCCAGCTTTCGAGCAGAAGAGCAGTGGTGGACGTGGCGTCCTCAGCAGACCGGGCGAGGCCCAGCGCCTCAGCAGCCTCACGTTCGGCTGTTTCCAGGTGAGAGGGAAGAACCCCCAGGTCCTCACGGGCCCGGCTCCCTCCCAGAGGACCGTCAGCACCCAGGGAGAGAGCGAGTCCAGAGGTGAGCCTGGTGAGTTGGACCCGCACAGTCACAGCTTCTCTGTGGAAACAAGCCTCCCTGACTCAGCATGAGTGAGCCACTTGGAAAGAGCAGGACACTGGATGGCACAGCTTCACCGTGGAAAACAGGAACTGACTCAGACGACCTTCTTTTGCAGTGAGGTCATGGGGAAGGTTTTTTTGAGACACACCAGTCTTGCCGCTTACTGTATCTCACTTGATGGAAACACGACTGTTAAGTACAGCAGTGCCCTGAGCCGAATGCCAACATCAGCATGTGAACATGCTCACAGTGACACCGCTGTTAATCTTTGCAGCGTTCACTGTAATTTGCGGCCGCGGTCATAAAATAAAGAATTGGAAAAAAATCAAAGATTTGACTATAAAAAGGCTGATCAACACTGACAGATCCAAATTACTGTATTAATTTCACTGAGTGTCACGTTTGAATAAAATATTAATTAAATATTTTTTTGGTTTTTCAGCTGACTGGCTCTACAGAAAAGCAAATGCCTTAAAACATTTTTTTTTTTTTTTTTTTTTTTTTTGCCTTGACAGAGAAGCACGGTGAAGTCCACAGACCAGACCAGCCTGGACTCCTGTCCCCTCCACTGGAGGACGACAGTGCGTCCGACAGCTTGGCTGACAGCACATGTGGACGGGAGTCTCGGGCCGTCTCCTCTGTGCTGTCCAGTGCTGCATCAGAGGGGGAGGGAGGAGGAGGAGGAGGAGGAGGTGAAGTTTGTGGCCTGGAGTTCAGCCGCCCGGGCAGTGAGACCTACCTGACGGCCTCGGACGACAGCAGCTCCCTGTTTGACGATGACATGCAGCGGGCGGAGCGGCCCAGCTTCGGCCTGCTGGGCTCCTCGGATGGGACCCTGGGGACGGGTAAGGAGGGTGAGGAGGAGGCAGCACACCGGGCCAAGCTGGAGGACAGCACCTCCGAGGAGCTCAACAAACGATTCCAGTTGCAAAGACTCGACTCCTCGTCCTCCTCCAGTGAACCCAACACGCCCAGCCCCAGCCTCACCCCAGCCCTCACGCCCAAACGGCCCACGCCATCCCAGGACCCGAGGGACAACCCCGCCTCGCCCAAACAGCCGCGTCTGCGGACCCCAGCAGGGTTCGGGCCGATCAATGCGGCCAAGAAACACCTGAGCCAGCCGCCAATCAGCTCCGAGGCCGCGCACGGGCAGACACGCAACGCCCTCAGCATGCTGCGTCCCTTCAGGCCACAGGAAACAGACGCCGACCAGGGGCGAGAGGCTGGCATGGAGCCGGACCGGGACACGCCCCCTCAGATCGTCCCCGGCTCACAAGCTCCGCCCCCTATGCTTTACCTGCAGATTTCGCCTGAATGTGATCCAGAGACGGGTGACCCCTCAGCACCTGTAAACACACCTCCCACCCCCCCTCTACACAGACTGCCCTCCTGGGTGAGGATTATTATTATTATTATTATTATTAGTCAGTGGGACACAGCGCCCTCTGCTGCTCAGGTTAACAGAAAGGTTTTTACAGCCTTTATGCAACTTTGAATTCAAAGCTCTTTGAGCAGCGACAGCTTCAGAGTTCCGTGGCCCCGAGTCTTCATTTACTTTAAAACCGTGACCTGCATCTCCACAGATGAGCCAAACAGGCACTGCACGCGTTTTCTTGAGCGTGGAAATGTACTTGGTCTCTAAAACTGAGGATGATTACGTTTGTTTCTCTGCAGGAGAGTCGCATCTATGATGTCGCTAAATCAGGCATCAGACTGTCTGAGATGTCCTGCACAGACAGTGCCAGTAAAGGTAAGTCGGGTGCGGAGATGTTTGATGGAAACGTTTCATTAAACTGTTGGTTAACTGAGGTTCGTGTATCTGTGTTGCAGACTCTTCCCTCCAGTCTTCCTACCCAGCCTTCGTCATGTACACCTCCCTCATTTACAAAAACATGACGACTCCAGTTTATACTACTCTGAAGGGGGTAAGGCTGATTTTTCATGTGTGGGACACTGTTTGCCTCCTGCTGTCTGCTTACCCATGTGACTGTGACATCTTGCAGAAAGCCACTTTACTGAGCAGCAGTCCGTTCTCAGACGAGTCGTCCAGCTCCGAGGAGTCATCGAGTTCAGGGGAGGAGGACGGCTCGGTCTGCAGCTCCCACACCTCGTCGAGCTCCCGCAAGGACAGCAGCCCCGGCAGCCCGCGCTCTCTCAAGAGAGGTACGGCGACAACAACACATGGACTGCACCCTGAGGTTCTGGAGAAGTCCCACAGGCACACGTGTCCCTGGGCACAAAAACAGCAGCTGCAGTGTTCCGCATGAAAAGAGAAGAATCTCTGCACATTTACGCCACAAATTCATCGTGTCTGTGACATCCAGCAACGACTGTGCAGTGCTTTTCTTTCTATTAGAATAAGTTTTCACTCAGACACAAACCACCATGATTAGTTTCTTAATCTGGCTGCACATGGTGCTGTCGTTGATTGAATCTCTTACAATGTTGGGGATCACTTTTCTAAGATGTTGGTTCTTCTGTGCTGTTTTGTGTTGGACTCTCGCCCGTCTCATGTCCTCTAGCCGTGTCCATGTCTTCGATGACATCAGAGAGCGACTACGCCATCCCCCCCGATGCCTACTCCACAGACACAGAGTGCTTTGAACCGGAGCAGAAACTGCCCAAGACCTGCTCCGCAGCCAGCGACAACGGCAAGAGTGTGAGTCTGTCCATCACCCTGAGATACACACAACAACACGTCCCTAGCCACATTATTTATCGATAACAGCACAAAGGGGAATTCATGCTGGAATATGTTGTGGGAGGTTCTTAATTTGCATCCTGCATTATACACACGGAGTACAACAATTAACGCAACCCTGGGTATCTCGTAGGAGCCGATGGAGAAGTCAGGCTACCTGCTGAAAATGGTGAAGACCTGGAAGAAAACCTGGAAGAGACGCTGGTTTGTCCTCAAAGACGGGGAGCTGCTCTACTACAAGTCACCCGTGAGTTTGACCACTCTCTTCTTCATGTTACTGTAGAATTCAATTTTATTGGGCTCAAGTTATGAGCTTAAAATAAATGTATAAATACAGTATATAATTGAAAGGCAGCTTCAAGTATATTCTTGCCTTTTATACATCCCATGAAATCTCAAATATCAAATCTTATTTATGTGAGCCAATTTCTTTCTTTTTATCCTTTGCGTGTTTTCCCTCAGAGCGATGTGATCAGGAAGCCTCAGGGTCAGATCGAGGTCAACGCCACCAGCAGCATCGCCCGTGGAGAAGGGAAACAGGTTCTCCAGGTATTTATCTCTGCTTTAAGATAAAAACCTTCATTCTAGATGCGCACCATCGATTCACATCTCCACATCTGTGCCAACCTCTCCAAACATTTGGAGACTTGTCTGTCTTCACCACCACCTGTGGGGTTTTTTGTTGTTGTGTGTAGATCGTGACGGGGAAGCGTGTTTACTACCTGAAAGCTGATTCTCCCAACCTGCTGGACGAGTGGCTCAAGGTGCTGCTGAGTGTTCTGAGGTTGAAAGCTGCCAGTCCACTCTTCACCCAGCCTGAAATCCGCCCCGGCATGAAGGGGCTGCTCATCAAGGTGCACCAACTCCCCGACCGACCCTGAGGCTCCAGAAAACAACTCACTGTTAAAGATATTTAACAGCAAATACAGGAACTATTACAATATTGTCGCTTGTATTTGCTATATTGCAGGTGAAGCACGGCTACTCTAAACGTGTCTGGTGTGCCCTGATTGGCAAAACGCTGTACTACTTCCGAAGCCAAGAAGACAAGGTACAATCCATCACTCAAAACAGCTTTTAAAAAGATTTACAGGAAGTACAGACAAAACTGCAATGCACCGGTGATATTAATGATTGTTTGTAGTATTTGAGTCTTAGTTTCCTGGTCCTCCTGTCTTTGCAGTTCCCGCTGGGTCAGATAAAGCTGTGGGAGGCCAAGGTTGAGGAGGTGGACAGGTCCCGGGATTCAGACGATGAGCTGAAGGCGTGTGGGCGGGTCTTACAGGGAGCGCCCTTCACCATTGCTATCCACCCACAGGAGCAAGGGCCCACCTACCTGCTTATCGAGTCCCGCCATGAAAAGGTCAGATGTCAACATCATCACAGCAAACAGAGACTAACTTCACTGTAAAGTCTCTTTGTTCTCTCGGTAACTGTGTCCTGACCTCTCGCTGCCCGCCATGGCTGCGTGTGTAGGACGCGTGGCTGTACCATCTGTCTGTGGCAGCAGGAACCACGGTGGGTAAAGTTGGCACAGAGTTCGAACAGCTGGTGGGAAAACTGTTCCAGGTGGACGGAGATCCAAGTGAGTGATTTCCACAAAGAATCATCTACCGTGTGCTCTTTTTAATGATTCAGTTTTTAAAAAAGAAGGATTGTGTAAGGCCTGCTCATAAAAGATATACTGGTCACAGCCTGCAAAACCACCAGTTTTTTATCCTTATGGTCAGAAATAGCAGAGAAAATACTTGTCATAGTTTTGAGCTCTAGTGACGTTAATAGGCAGTGAACTCTAGCTCAGCCTCACCTGGGGCACAGTTTCTTGTCATTTTCTGTCTTCTTTATTTTAATATTACATATGTTCATCCATAATGTGTCTTCTTAGACGTCGGCTCTTCCTCTTGTGAACATGGTTTTCAGTGATTCATGTGACACGGTCTCATTAGCAGCCGTCTGTGTCTCTGCCTCTCTTTCAGACTCTCAGCTCTGGAGACACCCCATGCTGTGTTTCAGTAAAGAGGCTCTGTCGTCTCCTCTCACCACGCTGCCCTCACAGGCTCTGCAGACAGAGGCCGTCAAACTCTTCAAGGTAAACACGGAGATACACTCTGAAGCAGCGTATGCGTCAACAGTTTCCCAACTGATCTCACCCTCAATCATGAGTCCCGATCGTCTCCCCTCAGACCTGTCAGCTGTTCATCAACGTGGCCATCGATGCCCCGGCCATCGACTACCACGTCTCGCTGGCCCAGAGCGCCTTGCAGGTGTGTCTGACCCACCCAGCGCTTCAGAACGAGTTCTTCTGCCAGCTCATCAAGCAGACCCGCAGGAGGCAGCCTCACGGCCACCCAGGACCCCTGCAGGTTTGCTGCTCACCACACGATGTCAGCAGAGGCTCATCATGTGTGTCAGGGGCCTCGCTGAGGAAACTGACACCAAACTGGATGGATTCAATTCATCATTGGTACCTTTTTATAGCATTTCAGGCCATATTATGTGACAAGCCAGAACCTGCACTTCAGTACTGTAGAACAGGTCTCAGTACGACTCATGAATACAAAATTACTCATACACAAAATCAAGCCTCAGGAAGTTTTTTTTTTTTTTTTGACATTCACCACTTCCTGTCACTAAAAGCCACAAGGTGTACATACTACAGAGTGAGTCATAGCACATTACAAGCTCCTGTGTGATACTGTAACTGTAACGTGATCAGAACTGGTGACAACTGTCCATCACATGACGCTTCTCTGTCTCATGCGTGTGATTCAGCGTCATCTCAGTGATCCGTGTCGTCCCTCAGGGCTGGCAGTTTCTGGCTCTGTGCGTCGGGCTGTTTCTGCCTCAGCATCCTTTCCTCTGGCTGCTCCAGGTTCACCTCAAAAGACAAGGAGACTCCAGGTGACAGCAGACACTCAGCCAGAACGTAAAGTGACGCAGGAAAAGAAGTAATTAAAGCAAAATATGACAGAAATATGAAGAAAAATGAGCAGGAAGGAAATTTGTTGTAAGTCCAGGTCTGAAGCATAGATAAACGTGTTTCATGATTCAGAGGTGGAGTGATTTTCAAATTTCGCCCACAGTTTCCTGTTAAAGCTAACACGAAGCTCTGAGAGAGAAACTTTGAAATCCCATAACTTGCTGTACTGGTTTTTCTCTTCCGCTGAGTCACAGACATCACCATCTTTACCACACACTCTTGCTTCACCTGTGTTTGAATACAGTTTTGCTGCTTATTCCATTCCATGCCTCTCACCTCCAGACTGAGGGTGTGGAGCTTGGTAATAATTAATAAGGCTTAAAGAATTGCATGATGGGATAGGCACTCTGTGACTTGACCCTCACAAGGGAATACAATTCAGCTAGACCTACTATACGTCATGTATTTTAGTGACTTGTGTACTTATACTGTCCAAAATGTTTTTAACGATGTTTAAACTCATGTCGCACTGTGCCATTGTCTCCCTGTCTTCCTCAGGACTGAGGTGGGTAAATATGCCATCTACTGCCAGAGGTCCATGGAGCGGACCCAGCAGAAGGGGGAGAGGCAGGGCCGGCCGTCCCGTATGGAGATCCTGTCCATCCTGCTGAGGAACCCGTATCATCACTCGCTGCCGTTCAGCGTCCCTGTTCACTTCCTCAACAACACCTACCAGGTAGCGATGACACGTCACACAGGAACACAGACTCTGGTATTCCATATTTCTGCTCATATCCACTCTGTTTTCGCCAAGGTGGTGAGCTTCGATGCTTCGACCACAGTGGACGAGTTCCAGTGTCGCCTCAACCAGGACACTGGCATAAGAAAACCTGGGCTGTCCGGGTTCGGCCTGTACACCGACGATCCGACCGGGCGAGAGCTGGAGCACTGTCTGCAGGGAGGCATTAAGGTCCGTTCAGAGGCCGGAAGCGACGCCTCTGCCCTCGCTTCAACCCTCATCACAAACCTCTTCTCTTCGTGTCGTCTCCAGATTTGCGACATTATCTCCAAATGGGAGCAGGCCTGTAAGGAGCAGCACACCGGCAAGTCTGAAAACACCAGGACGGTTCGCCTCACCTACAAGAACAGGTAGACAAGAACGCCACAGGCCCTCAGGCTGAATATATGTTGAAATAAATCCACGTTACACAACATTTCACGTGATAGTGGAGTGGATTATTAAGCATGGTTCCAGACTTCCACACAGGATGAATAAGTGAATCATTACAGTACCGGGGGACATAACTTCCTTCTTTTATTTTTATCTCTATCTTTTGCTCCATGTCCCCAGGCTGTATTTCTCTCCCCTGGTCCGGGGGGAGTCAGAGAGGGAGAGAATGCTGCTGGCATATCAGACCAACGAGGCCATCGTCGCAGGACACTTTCCTGTCAACAAGGAACTGGCTCTGGAAATGGCTGCCCTGCTGGCCCAGGTCGAGGACTTCACCTGCTTCCTACATATTTATTTATCACTGATCATGCAGCTGTGATAATTTAGGCCTTAACTTAAACGCTACCAGAGTTTAAAGCCCACGTCATTCTGTCCGGCCTCAGGTGGAGTTTGGGGATTTTGAGCGTCCCTTCTCTGCTCCTGGTTCTGCGCACACCAAGTCCAACCAAACCCTGAAACAAGTCCTGGAAAGGTTTTACCCGAAGCACTACCGCCGAGCCACGTCAGAGGAGCACCTCAGGTACAGGGACACACTGGAGACCTGCAATGGGTCAGTCCAACGTCGACCACGTTGGCCCTGAATTAAAGTTTTGACTTGGGTTGAATTTGAGTTGGTTTACATCAGCTGTAAAAGAGCCGTGTGGTAGGTGTCGCTCTTTCAACACTTGGGTTTAACAGAAATTGGACACTGAAGGTTTCCTGGACAGCTGGGTGTCATCTCACTGTTGGTCCATGTATAGAAAAAGCCTCACACTTTCAGGTGGCAGAGAGTTGACTGACAGGTGAAACATTCTGCGAGATTCTGAGAGAAAGAGTCATTCATTTAAATTCCCTTTCCCATTCACTTTATTGTCACACTGAAAGTGCTGGATCTCAGCGCCTGAATCAGTGTGACGGTCATAAACCCGAGGTTTCGGTTACAGGAGGCTGCTCCCTGGCAGTTAACCCCTTCATCTCCTGTTCTCAGGCAGCTGCTGCAGCGTCTCTCCGCCCGCTGGGCCTCGCTCAGAGGTCGGAGTTCACCCGAGTGCGTCAGGATCTACTTGACCGTTGCCAGGAAATGGCCTTTCTTTGGTGCCAAACTATTTGAAGCCGAGGTAAGCGTGTGTACACTAGTGAAAAATGCGTTATCTAACTCAAATTGCTGTTTAATCACCAGCTCAGATTATTATAACACATTACAAAGTGTTATCATCGCCTCTTCAACAACAAACAGAGATTAAACTAAACTAAATAACCACAATGAAAACATTAAGGACAGTGTGGGCGTCTGTGATGTGGTCATCCAGTCTCTGAGTCTCCCAGTGATGGCGTGTTTGTGTTGATTTCCATCTGCTGCTGAAAAGCTTTAGCTCCCCGAGTTTGGATTAATAAAGTCTGATCTTCTCTGATCTTATGACTGATCTCACTTCCTTCGTGTCCCTTTGCCTGTAGACCATTACTCCGTCTCCAGAGCAGGGGGTGCGTGTTTGGCTGGCCGTGCATGAAGATGGTGTCAGCGTCCTGGAGTACAACTCTATTGTAAGCATCTCTGACAACTGTCCGCATTTGATTCCTAACTGTGAGAAGCTGTTCAAATGTACCTGGATGTTTTTGTGACCAGATCAGCAAAAAACATGATGCCACTCATTCAGACCTCGTTCAGACCTGAGAAGAAGTAATTAAGAATAGATTGGGGGGCGTAGTTAAATCTGGTTTTATGTGTCCTCAGAAACCTCTGGTGTCGCACCCCTACAAAAACGTGATGACCTTTGGAGGCTGCAAACAGGACTTCATGCTGGTGCTTGGCCAGAGCACCGGCACCAACACCAGCAAAGACAAACCCACCGAGAAACACCTGTTTGCTATGGGCACCTCTAAGGTTTGTGAGAAAGGACGTTGATGACATGGGTTTAAAAACGCTGCTTCCAGAAAGCTTCAATATGAATGTGAACACCAAGCAGCAGAGATTTGCAGAGAACTCAACAGGGCTGGGTTTGTACACACAACACAGCACATTGAGCAACACCTCTGACACGCCCACCAAACGAGAGACAACATACTTTGAGAGCCTTTGCACAGCACTTGACGCAAACATGTTTCAGCCTCGTGCAGAATGTGCCTCTGCGTCTTGATGTTTGTGTTGTTCGATGACATTTGCACAATTCACTCAACAGTAGTTTACAAAGACAGAGTATGTGGTTGGAGTGCTACTGTACGTATGTCATGTATAATAGTGGCTGTAATTACATTATCAAAGAAACACACTCAAATCGGATGTTATTCGACAGCTTGCCAAAACCCTGTTTGACAAGAATGTGCAGTTCGTGTCTTTGTTCTTTCAGCTTTGGCTCCACTGGCAGAGGCCGACACAGACGATGTATAGTAACACAGAGAAAACACATTCAGTGTCTGACCGTACAAGCGTTGTTGCCTGAATCAACATCCACAGCTCAGAAAACAGCGCAAACCTTCCTAATGGAGCTTCACCTAAGATTGTGTGTACATTTCCAACTTGTTAGGTGCTGGCCTGACCATGCGGCTACTGGCCAGTACCATGAAGCGAGTTCTGATAGTCCGGGACGTCTTTAGTTTAGTTCTGCTAACTAACCCGTCTAAGCTGAGGAACCCTGACACACTGGATTATTTCTCCCAAACAAACCCTGATGCGATTTGTTTTGCTTTCTCAGCAGATCAGGGAAATCACCCTCCTCATCTCCAGTTACATCAACAGTGCTCACCAGCAGAAGGCCGCCGCCCACCACCTCTCGGCCCCGGCTCTCATGGTGGCCCAGCCCATCAGCCTGAAGTGCAAAGAGCTCAGGAGCAAATCTCCACCCGCGCTGGGACGTCCCAGCAAGGCCCCGACGCTGCTGTGACGACACCCCGATCCCTTCGAGAGGCACCCTCTGCCTTTTACCTTGTTTCAACTTTGGAAAGGAAGGACACGTTTGCAGCTGCAGTGGAAGTAATTCCACCGTCCTTCTCTTCTGGGACAGATTAAGTGCTGGTTTAATGCTATCTCCTCAAACCATGAGTGCTCAATCCAGATGAGGCTCAAACTGGCTTCCTTTCTCTGTTTGGTATAATTTGATATCACACACCAGCTCAGGTTGCACCACTTCACTGATATCACACGGGATTACTGTGCGTCCACGGCCCCCGGTTTTAAGCTGTAACCTTCAGAAAGGTTATTTTGTGCCAGTGTCACAGATCACATTATCAGATGTGGGCTTAAACTGGAGCTCTGGGCTTCATCCAAAGATACAAGGGTGTTTAGGAACAAATAAGAAGCTTTGTGCTACGTTCCCCAGGGACGATTCTTTTTTCCTCTGTCTCCCTTGTGACTGGGTTGCTTTTATGTTCGGACTCCAAAGAGAAAAGTCGACAGCATTTATTGACATACAGACTTTGCTTCCGATATGTCTAATTAATCTGCGCCGTCTGGCACTTTCTTTCGGTAAAGAAGCTATTTGATGTAAAATTGTATTCCCACCTTTAAAAAAATAACACACAGTCGTCATAGGGGAGGTGAAGACGCTTCTTAAAGAACTGATTAAGAGGGTTGTTTTTGTGTTTTTCTCTCTTCCCTCCTGTAGGGCACAGTAACTCTGCCAGGGACTGAAACTCTCACAGTGTTGTGGTATAATGAAGAAAACTGAACAATATGATGAAAGTAAGAGGCAATAGCAGGTAACAAGCTGCAGCACAGACAAACTGCAGAAGAAACGGAAGAGTTCCGCGTCTGTTGTATAGATGTACAGATCGGTGTTGGGAAGGACTGAAGGAGACCAGAGTGAACCCTGTGTGCTCTTAGTTGCTGAACAGCCGAGAGAGCTGTGAAACTTTAATCTGTCACCCACTTCCTTCAGCCACTGGTGGTGTTTGACTCCACGTGGTTTTGGGGGAAGTGCATCAGGGTCATGATACAGGTAGAGAAGTTAGGTCTGCTGGGCGAATAGATTGAACTAAAGTGTTCGGTTTAAAAGAACAGGGACGTGATTGTGAAGGTGTTATCGTAAAGGAACAGGATCAGACACAGTGACCCGTGGAGCAATCGATGAAGAGACACAAAACAACTGTCTGTACATATTCGATCTTGTATCAACTTGTTTTATATCTGTCTAATGTATAAAATAAAGTTCTGTGTTTCTCTGAGTGAGGAACTGATGTATCAGCCTGTAAAACTCAGGTAAGTGCAACAGTGACACCAGATTATTAGGAACTTGGTTCAGAGCTGTTTGTCGTTCTCACAAAGACACATAGCGTTAGTACACAAACACACAGACAGACAAAAGATTCCCCAGCCCACAGGCAAAACGGCCTGATGCCTCAAACAATAGCTTTAAACATGTTTGGGTAAAACCATCCCTCAAACAGAAAAGCTAAATGAAAAACAATCAAAGATAAAAAATAGGATCTCAGTAAGTTGAGGGTTCCAGGGTCCTCTGTGATTAACTAAAATAATTTCCCTATAATCTGTGTCATTATTCCCAAGGCCAGGTGAATTTAATTTATTCTCTCAGATAATTAAGCCTTCCAGGTTTTATCCACAGACTAGGCAAACATGGACAACATTAAAAAATATAATCTTCAAAATGTGTGTTAAATTCATTTTTGCTGAGGGACTTGTGAGACTAAATCACAGAAAACTAGTTTAGCTTTAATACTTAATAATTAATGATACAAATATAATGTGTGTTATGAGACTTATAAGACCCATTTATCAATTAACAAGTTAAAATACTCATTAATAATACTTATAAAGACAAATCACGGGACATTTTAAAAGGAAACTAGTTTTATTTTAATTGAAGAGTTTCCTGTTTATAAATCAAGAGCCTCTTGCTAGCATTAGTCTGTTGTTGCTCACATTAGCTTAGCTCGGGGGGTTAGCTGGTTTCTCCTGGAGCTTCTCTCTTTAAAGGTTTAAACAACACGTGCCTTTGAGTTGAAGAGTCAGAAAAAGAGTCAGTTAAAACCCAGTTCGGTCCGGTTCTGTTGTAGTGAAGCTAGCTCTGCCAGCAGCGCAGGCTAAGCTAACATTAGCTGTATACTCCGTTAGCCGCAGCTAGCACAGGGGGATAGAAGATGGCGTCAGCGAGGAAACAGGTGAAGAGGAAACAGGCGGTGGAGATGTGTGATAAGAACGTGTTTGATTTCACTGAGGAAGACAAGAAGGAGATGAGTGGATCAGAAGATGAAGCGAGACAAGGTGAGTGAAGATGGAGGTAACACACATCAGTGAAGTAACACAACATTAATCCACACTTTCCATTTGTTTAAGATCAAACTCCAGAAGTGGACAAAGTACCAAGGAAACGAGGTGCAGCTGATATGGAGGAGGCTTCGTGTGCTGTTGGGTACTACTACTACTTAATTAAGATACTGTGAAATACACAAGCAATACTTCATCTAAATACTGTAAACATATACACATGCTCGTACTACTTCATTAAGATATTGTAACATACACACTCAGTTTAGATACTGTGATATATACACACTCTACTTTGTTTAGATACTGTGACATATACAGACTCTACTTTGTTTGAATACTGCAATGTGCTCTACTCTACACAGTACTTTCACAGTGTTGTAGTACTTCAGTGAGTAACTTTGCTCTGCCTCCACAGAAACGAGGTCCAGTCCATGCTGGAGAAGTTTGGAGGTTTGCAGCTTTTCTTTTGCAGCTCGCTCGTCTTGTCTTTTTTTTTTTTTTTTTTTTTTGTTTGAATACTGCAATGTGCTCTACTCTACACAGTACTTTCACAGTGTTGTAGTACTTCAGTGAGTAACTTTGCTCTGCCTCCACAGAAACGAGGTCCAGTCCATGCTGGAGAAGTTTGGAGGTTTGCAGCTTTTCTTTTCACAGTCAGCAGCTCGCTCGTCTTGTCTTTTTTTTTTTTTTTTTTTTTTTTAAGAAAAGTGACAACACGCAGCTCTGCTCTGAAACAAGTGAAAATCTAGTTTAATCTGCCTCCAGCTGACATCAGCAAAGTGATGCAGGCCAAGAAGAAACGCCTGGAGTGTCTGACAAAGAGCTACATGAAGGGAAGTCAACACAAGCTGGAGCAGCTGTGGAGCACCTATCACAGCCAGAGGTTCGCCTTCCTGCCGCCGCCGCATTGGAGCGCCTGAGGAGAATATCGATCTGTCTGACGTTCACCAAAAATGTGCGCTTTCATTATTATTTCAACATTTTGAAAATGTCAACTGATCTTCGCGTCATCGATCGTGTGTCTGCAGGCAGAAGATGAGCCAGCAGTACTCCCAGCAGGTGTCCACAGCACTGCAGCAGTGGGAGGCTGAAGCCCAGAGAGCCGAGGAGCAGGAGGAGAAGCTCAACGTCAGTTCTACTTTTTCGCTTGATTGGTTAGACCGTGTCTGCCAGTTCTATTTTTAATTTTATTGTTATACCGCTTAACAAACTTTTCACATACAAAGTACACACTTTCATAATACACGTGTACATTCAATAGAGTCCCAACATCTGTAATCTTGTGTTTGGAGGATTGCAAGGACTCATGAATCCATCATTCAATAATCACTACTAGTGCAGAGCATGTGGGTGATGAGCTCCCGTGTCTGCAGAATCTGTTCAGACAGCAACAGAAGATCCTGCAGCAGGCCAGAGTGGTGCAGAACCAGAAGCTGAAGACGGTCAGGGAGCTGTATGAGCTGTTTGTGAAGGTGAGGCTGTTTGAGCCAATGTGGATGTTGAATGTTTTCAACCCACAGAACATCGGAGACGAATCCCTGCTCTGAGTCTGTTAGCATCTGGCAGGATGTAAAATGTCAAGTAAAAGTAAATGGAAGGTATGAGAACTACTGGTAGGTGGTGTCCCCACTGCAGTTGATTGTTTCCTCCAGAACATGGAGGACATGGAGAAGAGCCACGACAACTTTCTGCAGGGAGCTCAGCAAGAGCTGAGGAAAGAGATGGCCACCCTGCAGAAAAAGATCCTCATGGACACGGTGAGTTAAAGGCCACTGTGACGTCATCCAACATCGAATGTGCGTAAAAAGGGGAAAAAAAAGAATCAGTCAATGGGTAAAACCCAGTTAGAACAGCAGACACATTCACATAGCCGTTATTCAGGTGAGAGGTGGAGCTCCTGATTGTGCATCGTCAACCTGTCCTGAGTTGTGTTTCTGTTTCCACAGCAACAGCAGGAGATGGCTACCGTCCGGAAGTCACTGCAGTCCATGTTGTTCTAACCCACTGTTGCCACAGCAACTGAGCTTGTTCAGTGGTTATGATCACTATCATCCTGCAGGGTTGTCATGGTTACAGGACCCGTTAAACTTAATTTGGTTCATGTTCATATCAGGAGGTTGCCAGTTCAGTAATACTTCATGTATTGTAGTTTTCACTGTTGTGTTTTTATATGAAGCCTCTAGTGGGCGCTGTTCGAAAAAAGACGAGTCAGAGTTTGACTCCAAAGATATAAACTGTCATGTATGAACAGGGAATATCTTTAGTGAAACTTTCAGAATAAAATTGTTTCTGTGAAATCCAATTCAGTGTATCTGTTTGTATATCAGCAATTAATCCCGTCCCATAGAGGTGCAACATCCTTTGTTCTTAACGCTCAACAAAAGTATAACTACCATGGTTTTTAACTTCCTTCGGATTACCTCATAGGTGTACCAATATTTGAATCAAGAGAACTGCAGCAGACAAGGGGACTTTTTTTCCCAGACGTCAGCTCCTTTTTTCTCCTCATTTACATAATAAACTTTGTCCTCTGGGAAGCACGTCTGAATAAACAGAAACTGTAAGAGACTCAGACACTCATTTTTTCTCATGATTTCCTCTCAGGCTCAGCCAGTCCCACGCAGCCGGCCTCCCAGCATTCTCATTGGTGGAGCGTTACTGACATGCTGATACCTGCTGCAGGTGCCTCACTGCAACCGACACACCTTCATTCCTGCTGCTGTGGGGGAGGGCTGTGTGATATATGATACCTAACCTGCCCGAACTAGTTAGAGACATTCTTTTGTCCTGGTGTCACCATGGAGACGACAAGGGGAGGGATCACAGGGGAGAGTGCAAAATGCCCCTAAGAAAATTTTAAAAAAGACAATAGGAATGAATAAAAAGAGGAAGCCATGCCAGTGACACGTATGCCAAAATAAACAAGAACTGGACAGGATTCATTTAAGAAACTGTTTTGTGATGGTGTCATCTCTGAAGACTTCACTTTGACGACAAGGTTAAATTAGGACGCCCTCCGGAGCTGCTGCTTTCAGGCACAGCACGTAAACACTGACCACTGCGAGCGTGTCGCAGCAGGTCGCACGAGGAATTTTCTCTTCTGTAGTATCACTTCTATAGCGTCATCTCAGCGGGACACAAACACCACAAGCTCCCCACCTCACACGCTTAACCGCCTTCAATTTAGACATTATTTCTGCCAGACTTCTGGCTCCTCACCCTACTTGTGGATGAAGAGGCCACGTGAAGCGATGCTTTGAAGTCAAGCCTCTCTCGGTATTTGTTGTGTACATAGTGCTCATTCATGAGGGAGGCAGAACCTGACTGACAGGTTGGACACAATGACAAACTGTTCCAGACATAAAGCTCCAGGTAACCAACTCCCTCTGCGCTGGAGTGGTGTCGACATAAGGTGCACCTTGTGCCTATAAGCATAAGTCATGCTAACACTTCCTTCAAGAAAAACGTTTAATACATTGACAGACAGAAAAAAGCCTGCCACACCTTTTTCAAACTGATCACAGTACAAACTCCCAAATAAGAGCAGCTCCAGTAAACAAAGGGCTTAGTGCAGTCCACCTTAATCACAGCAGCCATCTTATGTCTGAGATGAGGAGAGTTTAGATGGAAACAACTACTGTAATCATTTGAGCACATCAAGTGTTTCTGCTGACTTCATGTATCAGGTTTAGGAATCAGGGAGGAATTTCACAGCTTAGTAATTCTCATGTTAAAAGCACAACATGCAAACAAAGGCCTGTGGCAGCCTCCTGCCACCTGTTCCCTTCCCCCACACTGTGTTTTTCCACTGAAAGGCACAAAGTCCACAGACAAACCTGTGCAATAAAAAGAAGCCTGCACTGCATCACACCAAGAGTCTTTCAAAACACATTTTATTAAAAACAAGCCGACACACGAGTAAGAAAGAAACTGTACAATCTATGACACGTAAATTTAACCAATCAAAATGTACTATCGTTAAAATGTGGCATGGGCCACGCGTATTTTTAAAAAGCACAGTTCTTTATGGCATGCAGATTGGATGATGAGATCAACACTTTACACAATTTATAAATAAATGGCGATACCGACGAAAGAGCAAGTTGATCCATCTGCATTCCTCAAGTCAAATGGTGGATAAAAAAGGCACAATCCCACTGCAAAAGATGCTCATCCAACAAGCCGATGTACAAAGCTGACTCTTCATAAGACTTGTGCTGCGATGAAGACGTTACATGGCCTCCATCTCTCTTTGCTGCATTACAGGAGTCAAAGTCACATAGAAAAAATGTTTACAGTTGCATGACATTCATCAGGTGATCGTTTAGTCAAGGCAACTGGACTTCTTTCTTTATTGAAGACGTTTCGTCCTTCATCCGAAGGGCTTCTTCAGTTCTGGTTAGGCTGGGAAAAACCAGGAGATATATCTCTGGATGTGGGTGGAGCTGTGAGTGTCGGTCATTCCCCTCGTTATGCGACTATAAGTCCCATGAGTGGGCCATTAACACGTGTCTCATCATGTGACAAATTGTCACATGACTCACTCACCTGTGTCAGTGTGAAAGACTGCGGGTGAATGGATCCTCATGCTCACAATGTCCAGAGGATGTTAGCTGGTGTAAATGAGCAGCTAAACTTCCTGGGATGAGATCTCAAGGCAGGGTGGTATGTAGGAGACAGACGGTGGCGTAGCCCTCCTCCTCTGTTCAGTGTTGGAGGAGGAGGGCTACGCCAGCGTCTGTCTACAACATACCACCCTGCCTTGAGATCTCATCCCAGGAAGTTTAGCTGCTCATCTACACCAGCTAACATCCT